>VZTT01009790.1:1801-12343 GCA_013400855.1 Buphagus erythrorhynchus | reverse complement strand
AAACCATTTTTTTTTTTTTTTTTTTTTTTTTTTTGCGAAAGGTATCTGTCAGATCAAGAGGATGTCATTACTGTCTCAGTGGAGGGCAGAATGTTTGAGTCAATATTTTGCCAAGACTTTTGCGCTGAATTCTCATGTATCTTGAATTCTCTCATATCTCTACTGAGAGGTAGAGGAACACTGTAACACACCTGTGATGAGAACCAGCCCATCAACTCTTGGTGGATTTTATATTGTGTGATTTCTATATCATACAAGATGTTTCAATTGTTAGACAGGGTCACTTGGAATAGATCTTTGGGCAGATTATTAGAAAGATGCAAAGAACTTTCACTCAAAGCATTTTTGGTGCCTGAGCTCTTCTGTGTTTTCTGACTTCTCACTGTGAGATGTGTTTTTAAAGATAGTGGAGAAAAGCCAATGGCAGCAGCAGATTCTTTCATCATGTTGGTCTTTCTATGCCCTGACAAGGTTGACAGTCAGCAACTGAATATGCAATGGCTATAAATCTTGCAAAATGATTAGCCAAAGGCTATCATAATTCATACACTCCTAAAGATTGAGAAGTGTTCTACCTAGTTGGGGTGCCTTTTCAGATTTAAATCACGTTACTCTTTAAGTCAGCCTAATTGAAACAGAACAGCCACTTTGCAAATGAAAAAAACCCAAACCACCCACCCTAATACATGTCTTTTAAAAAAATCTTTGTAGGCCTGTAACTACTGAAAGCTTGACTTTGAAGATCACAAGGATCAGAATATAAAAATATATCACCCTTATAATAAATGTTAATAAAAGCACAGCAAAAATGTGAACTACAACTCCTGTGTTCCCTACTGCTTCTGCTCAATTTAAATACGTTGTTTTCTTATCTTTGTAGACCTGCAAAATTATTAAAAAGCTACAGCAAGTTTCCTTTCTCTCCCACTAAAATGGAACAGTTAGCAACAGGTAACTAAAAATCAAATGCTCCTAACATGCTCTTTACAGTTAGAAAGAGAGACAATAAATAACTTTTTAAAGCCATGTATGCTGCTATGCAGCTTTGGTACTTAACTGTTTGCTTTTTCTATCTGATTTATGAAGTACTTATAGATTTTACTGGTGCTCAGTGCCAGAAGACTGAGCACACTGAGAATTTCTATGCAGAATCAATACAATGTTTTAGCATTACACAGCAACAGAGTCAAGTTAACACACCTGGTGCGTGCATCCAAAAGCCATTATACCAACCAAGTGTAGTTAGACTCTTCAGAGAGTATTTTTGTCTCCCTTGCACTGGAGTAAAGCAAGCATTTCCCTGGATAAGTGTGTGAGACTTCCCCCATGGGTTTTTTTATATATGTAAGGTAATTTAGGGAAAGAAAGGCAAGAGAACTGGGACTTCAGTTAGGCTAAACTGCAGCTTTGCTGTTGAATAGTTCTACTGACAACCAATGTGTTCACTGGAATTCTGGCAAATATCTTTCTGACAGCTATTTGGATGTGCACACACAGTTTCCCCCCTATCCCCCTCAAATGAAATGTAGAAACTTGTGATAATATTTAAGAAATTAAATGAAAGTGAAAAATGAAAATGAAAACTCACAAAATGAATTTAAATTATATGGTTTGAAGATCATTTTGCCTAAGTCACCCTCCCATCAATTTTCATCTGATGGATCCTGGGGGAAGGCAAGGAGGAAGGAGCTATCATCCTCTCAGAGTGAGAGTTCCAATAGTCCCAGAGTAATTCAGCCCAGTGCTCCATGAGGCTGTGGTGACCTAAGATCAGAGGCATCGTTTCAAATCCTTAGAGTGTCACTAGGCCAGATCCAGTTCAGGAATCATTCTACTGCAGTCAGTGAACAGACAAGAATAGGGAATGTTGATATTTAATTGTAGTTTACACTTAATTGCAATTAACGTTTTTTCAGATGAATGAGAAACATTTTTTGTGTGAAAAGGTTATTTTGTAATCCCATTTTTATTTCATACTTATTCCCATATGCTATTTGGTTCTTTTAAATAATGTTAATATTCTTTTAAACAGCTTTAAATACAACAGAACATCTCCCTTTTGATTTATAAAATATGCTTATGAGATTAAAATCATGTATGGTATTAAAATACATTAGACTAAGGAGCTACTGTCAATTAAAAGACCGCTCCAAAACTACAGGTTTTGGTCTTAAAAAAGTCTCTTCTAAAAATCAGCCCTTGAAGCTTCTAGGGGAACAATCTGGGGCTTTTTCAGTCACCAGGGAGCTGAACTCTGAGCTCTCACTGCTCAGCACAATTCATGGCAGCCTAAATATCTTTATAATTCAAGAATTTCATCTCATCTGAAGTGTCAAAGTAGAATACAAATAGAGAAGTGAGCTTTAATCAGTAACTCGAACCATAAAACGCTTGTGTTTGGAAACAGTCTGGAAGCAACTGCAAGCTTCCCCGTGAGCAATCCCACCACAGCAAGCAGGCACACACACCCTGTGTGACATGAAGAGACATCAGATTTAGCTCAGCTTGAATGCAAAGCAGCGTGGAGATGAATCTCCAAAAGGAGTACTCATGCTACTCTTTGCCAAATGAATGAAGGAAGAAAGCATTCTTGGCGCCAAATATTACTATTTGTCAATAAAAAATAGGGAAAACAGTATTTTGCATATATTTCAAACAAAAATGTCTTTTCCATCAGGTGTATTTTACCAGAAGCCATTTCTTCATAATAAAAAGCAAAACTCTAGCAACCATTAGTCTCCCTAAAATGCACTTAACAGCAATAGCTGCAACATGGGTTTTTATTTGCTTTCATTTAAATAAAAGATTTTTATTTAAATAAAATTTTTGATAATAAAGAAATTCTTTTAGTGAAAAGACTGAAAAAGATCCTCTTTGATTAATGTCACAATAACTAATTCAAAATTATAACAACAAGAGAAAATTTTGTATTCATTTTTTAGACACAGTTCTTAAAAACCAGATATACACAAAATAATGCCTCGTTAGTGCTGCTTAAAGATAGCCCTGGAAAATCTCTGTATGGTGGACCAAAGTACGCATGCAGTGTCTGATAGCTTTATTATATGTATAAAGAAAAAACTACAGAAGGATGTGCAATGTAGTATGACTGGGAGAAAAGAGATTTTTAGATTTCTCCCCATTTTCTCTGTGAGGCTGTGTTGGCAGCACTCGTATTAATTTAATTTTGTGACTATGTTTCTTCAGTAAATATTCAGTCCTGCAGTAACAGACGATTTGGGACTGCGTTGGCAGAAGGAGCGCCAGCTTTCATTTCTTTTACATTCTGCTGTTGGTCATTTCAGGCAGCATTCAAGGAATGTGCATATGAAAAGAAAAGGCACTTCAAGCTTCTCGCTGCTGTAAGAGGGGCGCTTTCATTTACATCACTGGAATGTGGAAGTAGTTTCAGAAGAGTCAGATGAGGCCCTTGAGGCCACAAGTCCTCGCAGGCTCACAGCAGCATCGAGTTGTTCATCAATGCACCGGGTTCTGTGCGCACAGAGAGCCTCGGAGAGGCCACACTGCACACCCGGGGAAAAGGCAGCCCGACAGGGCTCACATCCTGACAGGGCTCACATCCTGACAGGAAGGATATAACAAATAAAAAGAGCTGATCTCCAATGCACATCTCCGTTTGGATGTTTCTAAATGGGCACGATGTTCAGCGAGCATCTTTTGAGTAGCGGGTACTTTTGTTTGGGGAAATGAAGCCTGTGTGCTGCTGGTGTTATCTACACCTGTGATGTTATCTACACCTGTGGTGTTATCTGCACCTCTGCCTGCTGCCTCGAAGTACCAGGAATGCTCCCTGGACACAAGTGCTGACCACAAGTCCCAGAGCCACCAAGCTGTACTTGAGAAAGATTACACAGCTTGAGCCCAGGTTAATGTCAGCGTCTGGTGAATGAGAAGACATTTTTACTTAAATATTTGCCCAATATTTGCCCTATTTGAGAAAATTCTGTCATTTCTGAATTTCTGCCTCAAAGCAGAACAAGAAGGCAGCATTTCTGAATTTCCTCCTAATTTTCCACAAACTTCAGGGAGAAAAGATGTTGAACAGTTCAACCTAATGTAATAATGCATAGCAATACATGAATCTATCTACAAAAATAAAATATGACATGCAAATAATAAACATTAACTTTTTTTTAGGTATCAACAGTTTAAAGGTAATTACTGGAATAGTGAATATACTGATATCCAGGAGGGCTGTGCAAGGTGATTCTTAGAAAAGGGAAGTAGAAATTGATCTGACTTAACACCCAAAATAAAACCTCATTACTTAGAGCTGTTCTCCTGCCACTGGAAGAAGCAACAAAGTAGAACTCATCATTACATTATGACATTTCTTTTAATGGTAGTTAAATGAAGGAGACTTCAAAGTTTCTCAATGGTGTTTCTTCTGCCAATACACAAACACACATACTTCCTATTTATAAAAATCAATACTAAAAAAGAGAGGAACCAATCATAAAAGACCCTGACAAAAACCATGGATGCCTGTCCCACATTTTATTGCATAGTAAACTGCTGCTACAGTTTCTCAGCAGGAATCATCAATATAGACCCAAGAGACCAAATGACATCTTTGTGAGTGGCTATTTATCTCTATCTCACTTATGTCAGGAAAATTTGTATTAAAAGCATAACAAATGATTCTTGAATTTGTAATATCTAATTCATATGATATAACTAACTGCTCAGTGATATATTAATGTCAATCTCAGTTAAACTGGCCCAATTTTGTTTCAGTTGCTACCAGAAATTAATGTCACCCTTACAAACTGTATTCATTTGGAATGCATTGAATATAAGGAAGTACAGTGTTACCTTCCAAAACCAATTTACAAGGGTTTTAGTATATGTATGTGTTAGGATGTTAACCTGTAGCAGCCCTTTAGGCAGTGAGGGACTGAAGCACGAAGATTAACAAAACAAGACTGTAAAAGCTTTTCTCTCCAGCTGCATCAGTGTAAGAACAGAGGATGAAGCTGTGAACCTTTTTCTAAGGGGAGGGCAGTTGCCAAGACAGTGCAGTAAAACAGAGGAAAACACTACAGTTTGAGAAAGGAAGGAGATGGCCATATTCTGCTGGACCTTCCTTGCCATTCTGGTTCATATGTGTTTATAGAGTTGTGTCTAAAAATGAATAAAGAATAAATACTTGGAAGAGTAAAGTCACTTTCTGAGGAAAATGCGTGGGAAATGTATCTTGTGTAGGAGGTGCAAGTGAAATATATGTAGGCAAGGAATGAGGAACGCCTGCAGAGAAGAAATGGGAGCCATGAAGTAGAACTCAAAGGCTTGAAAAGAGACTGTAAGATATGTAGCATGAAAGAAGGCAAAAATAAATCTTACAGGGACAAGTCAGGCCAAGGACTAAGAGAGAAGAATTAGGTTTAAAATAAGGAGAAATGAAGCATAGTCAAAGGCTATTTTGGTCTTATGAAATTGAGAATGAAAATAGATGACAAGGAAGATGAATGAAATTTAAAAAAAGTATAAATATTCAACAATTCTAAATAAAAGAATTTCCCAGTCTCGAAGCTGTGAAATTACAGGTATAAATGAAGCAAAAGGTTATCTCTTTCATGAGGTTGAGAGGCTGCAAGCCAGTTTCTACAGGATTTTGGATTTGATTTGGTTTGCAAAAAGATGGAAACTACTAAACTGCAGTCTTAATTTTGAAAAAAGGACTTAGATATTTCCAAGCTTTTAAGCAAATTGAAATAATATTACTGAAGTATATCAGTTTTTCTTGCATATCTGGGGCAGATAGATACTTAGATACTTCTAAGCCTTATTTAATGCTTCAAATACATGCATGACATTTCATAACTGAGCCTTTAGCTGAAAGATCAAGTTAAACACACATATCCAAGAGAGTGGGCCACAGTGATGGGTTTAGGAGAGTAAACCAAGGACTGTTAAGAGCTGTCAAGATTTTCTGGAGTCCATAAAGAAAAGTTCAGTGGCTCTTTAACATCAAAATCATCACCATTCTTACCAAAAAACAAAAGACATTTCCCAATTGTGTCACAATTTTCTATGACTCAGGGAGATTGTTGATATGTAGTAGGCTCGCTGTAGCTTTTAGGATAAAAGGAACTAGCCACTTTTGAAAATGGTCTGTTATGGTTTCACTCTATGAAAGATCAATTGGTTTCAGGTAGAACACCAAGATATGAAAATAAAGTTAAATCTCTGTCTTAAAATTAATATGCCCAGAAGCAATAAATGCTCTCTGCCCTCTGCAGCCTTAGTTTCCCTGCAGTTACCATCTCTTCTATCTCTTGAAATGACTTCCATGGCTTTTTTTGTACAACTCATTTGCGTGGTTGGTGGTCCAATGTGTGCCCTTCCTCAATATCTTAGTTTGTGAGGGATCATTTACTGAACAGGGTTTCAGAGGCTGTTGATTACAGTGTGCAAATGTTTACTATCAGTGAGGGCATAAAAATACAAAGCATTGCCACCATTTTTTAAGTGACTTCTAGAATCAGATCAAGCACATTTCCCTCTATGAACATGATGCAGCACAATGAGCATTTCCCCTGCCCTACCAACTGCAGAGAACCTAATTTTATTTTCCATTTTATATGACATTTCAGGGAGTATATGGTGACTAAATTTCTTTCATAGCTTGTGCTAAATGTTTATCACATGAAGGTTTACAGAGAATAAGAAACAAGCAACTCTGTGGCTGCTCCAGCAAAAGTGTCAGAGTAAGCAAAGAAACCTTCACTGTCCCCCAACCAAACTTACATTTTTTGCAGACTTGTCCCCTCAGACCATAGGTTTGCCACTAAACTTTGCACACCAGTCTTGGACGTTTCCATTCTTGGCTCACATTCATGCAGCAGACTTATTTAAACAAGCTCCAATTTCCCCAATTTGGAATGGGATGGAAAATGCATGGTGCTACCAGGCAGAAGATTCGTTTTGGTGGAGGTTTCAGGCTCTTCAGAGAGCCTCTGGTTGTGGCTGTCACTCTCTGCCACACTCAGAGGCTTTTTTTATTGTCCCTGTCAGTTAGCAGCCCAAGGTTACTGCCAGCTCTCTGTCAGTGCTTTGATTTTTGTCAGTTATGGCCAGGTCCTTTTAGTTATCTGCTATCTTTTCAGCTTTGTTCAGCCTGAGCTCTACTTGTCTACTAATTAGCTCTTTGGAGATTTCCCTTTTAAAACTCACTATCACAGAGGACAGGAACCGTTCAAAAGTTTTGTGCTTCATAGAAATTCCATATTCATCCACATCCCATACAGCCATCTTTTTAAAATTAAAAGTGGCAGGTCAGGCCAATTTAAGGTATATAAGCAGCACAGCCTGTAAAAAGATACCTTTAGGTTCTTGATCAGGTATGTAGATGAGTGACAGAAAAAGAAAAAAAAGGTTTCCACTGAAAGAACCAAGGTGTACAAATAAAAAAGAAGCTATCATTCTGTGTAACATATTCTCATTTTCTTTATCTTCTGGTGTGCAAATATTGTGCTAGCTGAATATAAAAGTAGCACAACTTTAGGGTACAAAAAAAAAAAAAAACCACACTGTAACAACATCAAGAGTGGTCTTACATCAAGGAGGGCCCTGAGGATGTCTTTGTTGTCAACTTCAGAAGAAAAGAGAGGAACAGAAGAGGAAACTGGCAGAAGGAATAGATGCCAAAGAGAACTCAAAGGATTAGGTCCGGGTGAGGTGATCGGTATTCGAAAACAGTCTGCCTTCTGGCTCTGATCTAAGGGAATAGGCTGGCAGCAAAGCCAGAGGGCATAACAGCACAAACACACCTTCAGCACACTGCTGGAGGCTTGCCTCAGTGCCTTAAAAATTGTGGTAGCAATTAGAAATAAATGTATATAGGAGCAATAGGCAAAAGTGCTCTATTTATGAATAAAAGTCCTCTTTTTACATAATACTCGGTCTACTTGTATCTTCTTTTCCTTCTTTTTTGACACTTAGTACGTTTTTCTCGTGGTATCTCATCGATGCTGTAAGTTGCGCCTACACTGCACTTACATAGTGTTAATGCCTGGAAGATGAAAGTAAAAACCTTTGAATATATTAATGCTATAACACAGATGTCTTACTTTTTATACTCCTTTTTTAGAAATATGGTGTGGTTAATAATGATGCAGATTGTGCTGGATGGATGAGCAGATGAAACAGGGGAATACAGATTAAATAAAAATTTCTTCAAAGCTTACGTTTGCTTCATAATTTAACTTCTGTACTTGTCATGATAGTAGTAGCTAGGTGCAACTATGCATAATCACATTGTTCTAAAATATCCCGGTGAAACAGAGCAAACCTAATCTAAACAGCACTGCCACACTTGTTCAGATAACTGGGGGAAAAAATGCAATTAGGATATGTCAG
Organism: Buphagus erythrorhynchus; assembly: GCA_013400855.1. Lineage (NCBI taxonomy): Eukaryota > Metazoa > Chordata > Aves > Passeriformes > Sturnidae > Buphagus > Buphagus erythrorhynchus. The sequence goes on along the minus strand of VZTT01009790.1, from coordinate 3,961 downwards.
CTTGGCTCCGTGGATGATGATAATTACAAGTCTACAGTTACAATAAAATATATACAAACAGTTTTACAGTGGAGAACCAAACATTTCTTGCTGAAGGCAAGGCTGAAAAGAGACAGTGGAATAATCTGTCCAGACCTCCTTTTTAGATACAACACTTCATGCACTTTGTGCCTGATTTCTTTTTTTCTGCTCTGATATTTGACTTATGCATTTGGCACCAGAAAGAAACACAGATTTGGCACCTTTTGCTTTGGCAATGGGAAAACTCCCTTTTCAGGTCACTGCTAACCTGGGTGATGTCTGGCCAGCATGTGCTGGCTCCAGAGCACTAACAATTCTGAGAGCCGTTTTTGTTTTTCAGAGATCAGGTTTTCAATGGCCTGGGTATTAGAAGGAGTTACCAGGATAATTCTTATTCTTTGAACTCACTGTGCACATGGGGTCCTTTGCTTCTGACGTTTGACCAGCCTGACAGGTCAACAAACACTTAGTTGTTCCTTGTTCTTATCTTTGGATGTCTCCAGCTGCTTTTTAAACTGTCTGTTGATAGATTTGGAGACTTTACAATTTTTTTTTTTATTTCTTGCAGGTTGAACCTTTTCAACATATTTTACTACAATATTGTAACTCTGCTGTTTTCAAGGTTCAACCATAATCTTTACCTTCTTGGATTAATCTAAATTGGGGCATAAAGGTAACAGATTTTTCAGCTGCATGCATTGAAAACATTTTGATGTCACCTCCTACCAGTTTTAAGAAAAGTTCTGACTAGTCGCACTTATGTTCAAACTGAATTGCAATCATGAAATGGCAAAATTTAACTGACCAAATTTTGTATTAAAAAGCTAATTCATTACTTTCATAATTTGCATTCTGTTGGTAACAGCAGTTTTTATATGAAAGCTGCCTAGTGTCCTTTTTGGAGTAGCAATGTTCCAGACACTTTTTCGTTGGCATCACGTCTTTTGTCTGTCCCTACCTTCTGAATCCTGCATTTGTGCATGGAACAGCCAGTCACCTGCTCCAGGGTGACACACAGCATGCACCAAGATGAAGCAGTTGTGTCCACACTGCATCTTTGTTCCACTGACACCTTAAATGCTTGGGAGCAATTTAGTTCAGAAAACTTATGGATATCAAAAGCCTCTCAGCCTGCCCTTACTCACTAGGAGGAAGGCATACTTCAGTTATGGGTGGCTGTCATGTTCCTTTAGCCTTTCCAGGTTTAGGGAATACTCATAACAGAGAGCAAGTGACCCAACACTGTTGGCAGTCATTGCTTCTCTTGTTTTTCCCCTATTTTAGTTATGCTTCCTTAGCTTGCTCATAGAAGCAAAAGGATGTTGCAGACATGATGTCTACCTTGAGTTTCTGCTGATTGCTAGACCTGAGCATGCTGATCACCAGGATATTTATTTCAAGGAGCCTTCTTAGCACATTTGGCTGGCAGCATTAATATTCTTCTACAGAAAATTTAATCCACATTGTCTCTCAGCCTTCAATTTATACTCTGCAGTGTGGACATTAAGATAAATAGTTGCTTGCTTAATAGAAAATTGCCTGGTTGTGAGACAGTCTGTGCTTTTCCAGTCAATTCAGATATGATTTCATCAGTTGCAGGTATCTATTACTCAGCTTCTCTCAGTACCATCCCATGTAAATGAATTGCTCTATGCAAATGGATTTTGTCATTTTTTCACCATATACTGCTTATCATGCTGCTTATCCAAATCAAGGGCTGTGTGTCTTCACTGNGAAGTACCTCTCAGTAATCTCTCAGTCTGTTCCAAGGGGAGCTTTTCACTTTGACCAATTGTATTTCTTCTTCTGTGTTTATTTTATGGATTGTTTGTCGTATATAATAATTGAGGAAATGTCATATTATAATAATTGAGGTAATGCGTACCCTGCACTTGAATAGTGATTCAGCTGGTCAAAGCCAGGGTGAGGATTCATTGCCAGTGCATTTGGAGAATGCTTGGGAATCTTCTGAGAAAAGCCTCATTGGCTGGGCACTGGTGGATTGGCTGTACTGGGCAGCGAGAGAAAGAATAGGGAACCCCAAGAGAAACAATTACTAGAAACAAATTATTGTCAACTTTAAAAGAATCATCTCATACTGAAATGTGTTCCTAGGAAAGGAGAATGCAATCAGTAGGG
>VZTT01009787.1:9917-20617 GCA_013400855.1 Buphagus erythrorhynchus | reverse complement strand
TTTTTTTTCTTTTTCGACTTGGAGTTGCCACAAATGACACTAAATTCTGCACAGGCTACGTTTGTCTGAAATACTGTTACTGAGCTGTCTGTACAGTGCTCATCTCCAAAAATCCCATGTGAGCAGATTAGCAGTGGTATCTTCCCTGAGCAGACAGAAACCTTTACAGCAGAAAAACACAGCAGTAGAATCCACAAAACCACTCATGCAATTTAATGGGTCTCAGGACCTTCAGGCAAAGTCTGGCAATGGAAAGAGACAGCGAATGTTGCAAAAGCAATGGAGAGGACCTGAGTGTCTTATGTGAGAGCTTCAGCTAGAATTTCCTTCCTCAGCCGTCTCCAGAAGTGAGCTAATTGTCTGTACCTTGAGAGATGATTTAGTCAGGACAGTTAAGCCTTGGCAGCCATGGTTGCCAGGTCTGTTTGTAGGATCTGCTATAGCTGTGTTCACCTCTGCTGTAAGTNTGTGTTCACCTCTGCTATAAGTAATTTCTTTCATCACATAAGTAGATAACTTTATGCTTCTCCGCTCCAAGCCCAAGAATAGGCCATTTCTTCCTCCTTTTCCATTAAAGTATCACATCTGTCCTTTTTCCCCAGCACATTTCTTTCATCTCATTGTTGACATCTCAGTTTCCACTTGCACACAGGATAGCGCCCCTTTTCCACACATAGCATTTACACAGTCAGGTCCCAAACTGCACAGTGCAGAAAGCCTGCCTTTCTCTCCATCCTCCTATTTCTGGCTAAATCAGACTATCTGCTTTCTCTCCCAGCTGTCTTACAAGTGCCCAAATCCTGTTCTGCCAAGCACCACAGCAGGATGAAAGATATCTCCTCATCTCCACCGGGGAAGAAGGAGGAGGCCAAATAGAAGCACGCACGTACCTAAGCACATGGAAGGATTGTGTCCTTGACTGTGCATGGACAACAGTCAGTCCTGCAGGGAGGATAGGTACTTATCTGGAGAAAGAGGGAATATCTGCCCATCCCTAACCTCTGAGAGGCACAGAACTTACCTCAGCCCATGAATCTTTCTCCAGCAGCCAGACATCTGAAGGCAATATGGAATGAAACTCAACACCCATGCACTAGCACTCCCTTGGGGATTTAGCTCCTAGCAGCTCCCGGGAGGTGACAAACCAGGGAGAAGATCCAGCTTGAAGATGATAACTGAGCACATGTACCCATGTACAGGCATCTGATGACACTCAAGATGCTTTATGAATGAATTTCATGCTTACAGCTGTAAGTCTCATCTAAGTCCTGAGGCCAAACTAACAGTACAGTGTCCAGGTCATTGAGATTCTCAGATTCTCAAATAGCACTAAATGTCTATATTTAGGAACTTGAATTGAGCCCTCAGATGTCTCCATGTATGTGAGTTTTTAAAAGTTTTCACAGTCAAATTCCAGTTGAGCCGTGAAATGGCATTCAGAGAGATATTCAACACGTCCTGCAAAGCAGATGCTGATATTTGGTCAGAGCACACTGGCCAGTTTTCCTTGTCCTATAATGGGAGCACAGTNAATATAAAACAGAACAACAGAACCAGGAATTCAGCATGGGCTTTACAAGAATAACCACAAAATAAGGAATCTTACTGATTCTGGTAGGATGAAATGATATAATCTGGCACTAAGGATTGACTCCAATTATTTGCCCAAATTATATTATACAATATATCAAAACAGTGAAAGATCATAATAGAAGTGATAATCCAGGAAATCACATGGGTCTTCACAAACTACTGCTGATTCATACTGCCAACTGGGAATGTTTCAGTCAGCTTGATCAAAGAAAAAAATACTTATTGACCAACTACCTGCTCACATATGCAAACATGTTTATGCTCCTCATCAATATTTTCCCAAGCATGTTCCACATCCTCCTCGATCCTTCCCTTTCTTCTCTGGTCTACCTCTAGATAATCAACCAACCCTCGGTTATTTTTCCCCATTTGCCCCACTTTTACTATATATGTATGCAAATCTGGTATTTTTGATAGTTATCTAGGTAGTCTTGACCTTAAAAAAGTTTATTGCTGCTGTTACCTAGGCACTGCTGACATTAAGATTTCCTCTCCCAAAAGATGCCACCGTTGCCCTCCAATTATTGTGAATTTTGGTCAGCCCTTAACTCATGTAACTTACCATTAACTAACTATGCAACACAACCAACCTTTGCAGTACTATTTCTAACTTTTGACAGCTTCTCACCCTGCTATTCATTATGTTCCACAAGAAAATGTCTCATGCCACATTCAATTAGGTGAACCTCAAGCCAGGGCTCTGTCATCTCCCTGCATACCTTACACTTGGCTGCTTAGCCTTCACTTAACTTGTCCATAACCCTTACCTTAATGATAAAAATTACTTAAGGATTTAGCTTTTTCCTGCAATTTAGTCCCATGGACATGTCTGCATTTTTTCCAGATGCATTTTAAAATAAACAAATGACATTTGATAAAAGCATAACCTAATGGCACACACTTTTATATTTTGATGGTCTGATGATAAACATCACTGTTATCTTTATTTATCATGCCATATTTAAATACACCATAGTTTCTGTCATCAGCCAGGACCACCTGTTGACCTATCATCAACAAGACCTCTAAAGGTCTCAGCTGTCTGTGAAGAATGAACCTGTAACAATGCAATCCAAAAGTGTCATTTGGCTCAGAGAAAGCAACCATTCTTTCTCCAGGGGTTAGTAGGTCCCCACAACAGAGAAAAAGAGTACTGGTACACAATACTTCCCCCAGGTTACCTGCAACCACTGACTAATCCTGAGTTCATATTTACTAAGACTGATGGTACATGTGCATTTAGTAACCTTCTACACTCTTGTTGGCCAGTCCTTGAACTCTCTTAAAACCACGGAATCCAGAACACCATAGACAGGGATTTTCACAGGCCTGAATCTAATCACTGAAAGAACTTTGGGTTTGGAATATTTTCAAACTTGGCTCATGCTGGATTCATTTGCTGCCAGCAGTTCTTCCTGTTGGACAGTGAGCAATTCCCATCCATGCTCTCCATGACCTGATCTGGTTCTACAGACCATGGTCATGGGATATCTCTCTTCCAGACTGAGGAATCTCAAACTCTTTTTTTTCCCTCAAATGTATTCCTTCTTGTTCCCTAAACATAGAAGCCATCTCACCTCATCTTTGAGGTGTTCTTTGGAGAAGGTTGTTGGAGAATAAAATCTTAGTATTTGAAGGTGTGTGGTGAGGAAAAAAAACCCAAATAACAGAACCTAAGGAGTAATTTTCTTTCAGTCATAATTAGAAGCTTCAAGCAAGGAGAGAATTTATAGAGTGACATAAGTAATGATGTTCTCTGTTTTGTTCTCTATTAAGAATGTTTTTGCCATTTTTTGACATCTACCAAGTACTGAGCAAGACTTTTCATACAACTGCCTATCATATTATTTGTATTTATTAAATTTGATATACTTCAGTTACCACAGCTGATAGGCAGCTCTGAAGTTTTAGTAGCAAACTAAGATGTCTATGTTTTCTGATAACATTTTGTTCAAATTTCAGAAGTTTCTCCTTCTAACAACAGAGGTTTTGAAATTTAAAAGCCTTTACAATGGAATGACTGCCAGAAATGCTTTTAGAATTAAGAAGGAGCATTGTTTAATTATTCCTTTCCCTACTTGGGAAACTTGGGCATTTTGTTTCTATGTACAAGAATCCAACATGTCCGACTCTATTTTTCCTGTCAATGAAAGAGCAACATGTGATACCATCAAAAGAAGGAGGACTTGTGAATTTATTTTGTGGATACCTTGAATACTGACAAATAGCTGCTGTTTTTGATATGGGCTATGGCATATCAGCATGCTTTTGTTGTTGTTACTGTGTATTTTTATCCCCAGTTGAATAATAGATTTCAAACATATTTATTTTAAAACTATGGGAATAATAGCAGTCATAATATGCAAATTCATTTCCATAATCTAACTAGCTTCTTACTCCAGCTAAAATTGAAACATATATTGTAAATGTGCTACAATTTGCTATAAGCAAAAAATAAATAAAAAATAAAAAAAAAAAGGAGAAAAATTATAAACATGTACTTAAGGAGAAAATCTCCCATGCTTCATTTTCCAGCAGTGAACTATTCCTACCATTCAATATGCATTATTTGAAAACTCCTCTGTGCAGCATCATCAACGTTTATCGAAGCATGATGATTATGATAAATTGTTCCAGGGAGTTCACATCTATTGTGCTTGTAGGTCAGCGCTTGCTGTAAGAAGAATGCCACCAAACTCACAAATAAAAGAGAAAAAAAAAGATAAATGTGATGTCAGCGTAGAAAAAACTGTTTGATAAGATCTGTGAATGTGCCAGCTTGCTTTTGGCTGGAATCGACCTAGTAGATCTCAGCTTAATGTCTTGTTCCAAGGAGATTTATTTAATTATTTATTTTATTTTTATTTGTTATTAAATGGGCTACTGTTAAAGCCTGCTGCATATGTAGGAATGGGATTTACTCTGCATGATCAACTGTTTGAGTCTATGCCTTTAATGCTATGCCTTTAATACATAGCTTAAGCATGCACTGGAGTTTTCCATTTTGGATTGGTGTTTTTGGAAGTATACATTTTGGTTTATTTGTCCAGATTTCCTGTCAGGATGTACTCTATCTTTAAAAGAAGGCAGCAGAAAAAGAGCCTTTTAATCATCAACACCACTGAAAACAGTGCCTTATTCTGCAGTTACTGACTGCAAGAATTTTCTTCACTGGCACAGAAAATGCCTCTTTACACTCTGTAATGAGGGCTCTACCAGCAGTAAGAGCAGGAGGGGAAGGGGACACACGAAATTGTAGGCACAGCTCACTGCGTGGGTGCCATGAAAGACAGTGGGTGCCTTATGTGTCTCAAAGGGAAGGGCAAACTCAGTGCCTGGGCAGGCTGCAGAGGAGCTGGGAGCAGCTCTGCATGCTGCCACTGTCCTCAGCAGTAATGCAGACCTGCTTCTACCTGGCCTTCCATAGAAAGTTGAGCAAAAGTTAATCCTCCCAGGAGGTCATATTACCTTGTGTTTAGAGACTGGGGAGGAATTGGATGTTAAATAATTCACTCCTGCCCACTCTTCATTTACCATTTCAGGCGTTAACCTTATCTGTCTCTGCAGAAAACTACAGTGTTGCTAACAGGTAACCAGACAGTGGGATGATATGATAGTGTGGTCAAAGCTGTGCTTTGTCTTTCCAGTTTCACATTTAATAATCCAAGCAGAAATTAATAGGAATGTTAAATAGGAGTATGAAGCATTATTTTCATTTCCTCCTTCCATTTCTTTGCTTTATAGCAGGATGGATGATAACCAAATGCCCCTAGAGGCATATCCATTTGTCTAGAATACAGGAAGGATTTGCAACTGGAGTAAGAACATTTTACAACATGGCCATGATTCTCACAGAGATGAAAATATAGTCAGAAACTCAGCCATTGGTGTATCTTTCTTCACAGAGAGGTTTTGTGTAGAAAAGATAGAACCAACCTTCAATAAATATGTTGGAAACACTTGTTCATAACAAGTGTTGAATAGTAGCAGTGGGTGTCAAGTAGTAGTGTTGAGTGTTACATAGCAGAGGTAAATTGTGATCAAAGAGCCAAAAACAAGTATGAAGGAAATGCAGACAAATTTGACTCAGTGCTCATCCATGTATGTATGTGTATGTGTGTGTGTGTATATGTGCATATATATGTGTGTATATATATATAAAATGTTCAAAATTCGCCTTTCAGTCCATCATTGCTTACTTCTCACACTCTATTAATCATTCTGCTCCGATACATAGTGGGGTTAAAAAGTCATTCTTCAGCAGACTTAACCAGGAGCAGCAGTAAAAAGAATCAGCTAGGCAGGGACTGGTTTTGCCAAAAAAGACAGAGTTGGTAGGGGAATGTGGAGTTTATTTCACAATCACCTGGTAAAGCTGGGAGAAACCAATATATAAGATTTCTAGCCCACAAACCTTTAATTAGACCACTTGCTTTGCCAGAAGACGTGGTGTTGAAGCCTTTTCCATGGCTAGGCCAGACAGATAGCTGTCTATAAAAACAGTTTTAAACCCTGCTTTTTTTAGTGCACCTAACAGTTCAGCTTTTTTCAACTGGTTCTTACAGGGAAGTAAAATAATAAAACCAGAGTATGTGAATAGACTTTGTCTCTCACACAATCCTTCCAAGAGTTTGATGGCACCTGGCTGCTATCAAACTGTCGAATTTTGATCTTTTTCTGAGACAAAAATATATACATGTACTGCCATTTTGTTTAGCTTTGAAAACCAATTGGGTTACATCTTCTCTTTTAGGAAAGGGATAAAAAAGGGCTTTAAAGTCATCATTTGTCTTGTCTTTTTGTGTTCTTGGAGGTAGATGAATTGGGAAAGTAATGCCTCAGACCAATTTTAAAAAATTAAAGTAACACTAGATAGAGTGCAAAAATTGGAATTCATTTAAAATACGAAAAAAAAATCTTTATCTGTGAATAGGTTTTGAATAATCTTGAAACTCTAACATGCCAAACAAAATTGAAGTAGACAAAAACAGTCAGTTTACTTTCATTTTGTATTTTAATATTACCAAAACAAAAGTTTGAGATCCCAAGCTAACACTTCTACATGTAAAGGGGCATTCAATATTAAACACCCATGGCAGTAAGCAAATGCTCTGAAGAAAACCAGTATTTTAACCTGACAGATCTGACACATTTTATTTCAGCATGACTCCTAATGAATTTGAGGTTTTGTTTGGTTTTGTATCATGTATCTGAATGATATTCCTAATGATGGTAGTGACAGACATTGCCAGGACAACACGTTTTGAATACACCTTTTAAATATTTTGTATTTACATGTGGGTTTCTCCAGCAAATTAGAAATTAAAGGTGGAAGTCCACCAGATTCTTTGTTAACCTACTGTACCATATATACCAAGACATACTGGTGTTATAGTGCAACACCAGTAGAGAGAGGGGGAGAGGGAGAGGGAGAGGAGCATGTAAACCCAAAAAAATGATTTGACAAGTATCAAAGACATTACTGAAAATGAAAACAAGAAAAGATAAATGCTACAGGAAATCGACATTATTGTGAAAAAAACACCCATAAAACACTCAAGGCTAGAAAAAAATATTAAAAGCTGAAGGAACCATGGAATGACTCACTCTGGAAATAAACAAAGGAAAACACAGTATCAACATGGAGAAAAAGTTCATTTAGCCTGATAAAAAAAATGTTGCAATTGATAAAAAGAGCAGATTTGAAGAAAATATTTAATATCAGGTGGGAAAATAAAGCTGAACATTAAAGAAATTTGAAAACAAAAGGAAAGGCCAAAAGTAGAAAAGTTTTAAACAGTAACTAAACAAGGAACAGTCTCTCATCAAGATTTGCTAATGTTTCATAATAGTACAAGTAGAAATATTGTGTACAAAAAAAAACCTTTATGAAAATCCACAACATATCTACTATACAGTATAGTGAAGAAAATAAGTCATATTTTCATTGCTAAGTCATCAATAAGAATAGTAAGTCTTAAAGAAACAGAAATCTGTAATGTTAGCTACAAGTCCATTTCATATCTGCTTGATCCTGTGACATGTTCTAACTTGTTTATATTTCATACAAGAAAGAGAAGAAGCAGTAATAGAAATTATGTTTTGAGCTAGTTAATTATTTTCTTTACACATTTATTTCCAAATTAATTTCTGAGAATTTGGCTTGTCACAGTACAAGCTAAAACATCATGAACTGACAGCTGAAGATAAATATGAAGTGTCACCCTGTCACAGCCAAGGGCTTCCTACACCATAGAGAGCTTTCTCCACAGGTGATCCTCATTTCAAGAACCAGAAGGGAATTGTAGTACTTAGCATCTGTCCTGTGTATTTTCTAAACCACTCACACCTATTCAAAGCAGCTGTAAAGTATTACAACAGGATATTATAATTTAATTCTTATTCTGACCAGCTATGTACACACACTGAAAGGCCAGAGATGAACCTTCTAATCCATCCTAATTATCTCTGTATTATAGGCTTTAAAACTGCAGATGAGTTGCTTAGTGTAGGCACCTTTGGTCATGTTTTAAGGAGACTATATTTTGATGTAAATGTTTGAAATTATGGAGAGTCTAACACATTCACTGGTGATCTGTCTTAAATGTTTATCATTCACCTTGTAAAATGCTACAGTGTATAACCACCAGGGAAACCATCAGCATAACAACCATGTCAGTCCAAATTCTCCCTGTGTAGTAATTTACTGTGGAAAACTAGGAAATAGTAGTGCCCCCTGTGAATGCGGTACTTAACCTTCATTGTGGATGTGTTCATGATGGGTAACTTACTGATGGCACAAATAAAAAGAAACTCTGTTAGAAAGGAAGACACTGACCTATCTAAAGCCTTTCCAGCACGTACCTGGGCAATTAATCATGTTAGCAGCTGTTAAGAGGAGGTCCTTTAGTCTTGGTAGACAGTCACAAACCAGGGAGCAGCTGGCCACAGCTGAGCACCTGGAGATTAAAAAGTCACCAAACTGCTCAAAAGTTGGTTCAGACATGGATAGAGGAGGAACGTGGGAGTTGCTGCAAGCTCACGCATACTTAGAAGCAACACAACTGAGTTACATCTATCTATCATCTTGAGAGAAAAGCCAGGCACAGGTATAGCCTGTGAGGCAGGCACTACTGCAGGCTCTGGCTTTATACTGTACATTGCTGTACATTACAATGATACCTCTGTATATTACAATAATATCTATACATGCTTCTATGCAATATTGTATTATTCTTACTCCTACTGAGAAACTAAGCCAGTTGCAAAATGGTGTTGGAGCTGGAGTTTATCAAAGATATTAACTATTTGTATTAATATCTTGTCTACCATATGTGTATCAGTGTGTTTGTGCATGCTTGTCTGTGTATGGGTTTGGAAATCACAATAGCTTTTTCCTGGCATTTAGGTTCATTAAATAACATGAAAATCAGCTGATTAAAATCTTTAACATTTTCCCTTAGGACAATCCTAAGTTTTTTATTGGTGGAGCTCAGCACACGAAGCTTGTTTCTTCCCATTATACCAAAAGTCCATTTAACAAGAACTGTCACGCAAGTTGTTTTCTCCTAATGAACCAACCTCTATTGTATTTACATTGTAGTACCCTAAAAGATGCTGACCTTGCATGAGAAGACACATCTGCAGTCTGCTTTCCAAATACAATTGACTGCTTGAGCATCTTGGCACTTTCTCCTCTAACTTTTGTTCACTCTGAAATTTTACTTTGCTTAATGTCAGGATAGCTCATAACATCTCAAAAAAAGCCAGGCAGAGCAGGTGGAAATTGAAATGAGAAACATGAAGGACAGTATTTTAGTTTTCTTTGAAGGACAGGCTGGCAAATGCAGCTCCGATGCCTGAGGACTGCGAGGCTCGTTAGAGTAGGGTACCTATAAAGCACCAAGTGTTTTTACACTTAAGTTGCCCACCATTAAAAGTCGCATCACATCCGTGCAGAATAGACCGTTTCCCTCGGATGTAAACACTATCACAAACACAGGAACCATTCACACGGCTCCTGGGCTGCACTTCGGCGAGCCTGGGATGAAGCCGAGGACCGTGTGTACCATCTAACGCTCCCAAAATCTCTTGTGTTTGTCAGGCGAGTTTCCAGCCCCCCCTTATCTTTTCCCATGAGGGCTCAGCTGGGCGCGGGAAGGCCGTGGGAAGGCAGGCTCAACCCAGAGGGCAGGGTGCCCACCCCCGCTGGGTAGGGGTGCGTGCGGGGCAAGGGGGGCTCAGCCGGGGCCCCGCACCAGGGCCACGCGTGCTGCTCCGCATCCCCCCGGCCCTGTGCCCGGCCCGCACTTCCCCCCATACGCGTTGTTTGCCTTCATTTTTCACTTCTGGTTTGGGTGGGGTTTTGCTTTCTTTTTTTCTGGTCTTGTTTTGACTTCCCGCAAAAACGGTGCCAGTGCCTGCGCCCTGACCCACTTCTCCGTCGGATAATGATATTCCGCGGCTCCAGCCCCTTCCCCCGCTGCCACTCCAGTTCCCAGGGAGCACGCAACCCCTCCGGTTCCCGGGGCAGGCAGCAGCCGGCAAACGGCGCTGCCTTAGAGGCGGCTCCGCTCCCAGCGCCGCCGGTGCCCCGCGCCCGCTCCCACGGCTGCCGGCCCCGACCCACGGCGAGCCCGGCCCGGGCCGATCGCTGCCAAACACGGTCCTGCCCTCGCTGGGCTCCGCGTGCCCCAGCCTGCGCTGACCGGCCGCGCACCTCGCTGCCCTCGGAGACATCAAGAACCCCAGAGCCACCTCCCCGTCTCCGCCGCGAAATAAACTTTTCTTCTCACGGCAAGGGGAAGCCGGAGGTGTCTGGGGGGCTGCTCCACCCCCGCCAGCGCCGGAGCTGCTTCCCAGTCTTCAACCCCGGGGCCGCGCTCTGCCCGCGGCGGCGTGAACCCCTCTTGTCCCCAGGGCCCCGTTCCCTCCCTCCTGCTTTTTAGGAGGGGCGGGGGGATTCTGTTCCTCCCTCCCGCGGGTACGCGCCACCGCACTCCCCGCGTACAACACCCCCGCACACGCATCCCCTACCCCCGCCCCCCCATCCACACGCACCCACTCTCGCACTCACAAACACACCCACACCACCACAGCCACACCAG
>VZTT01009786.1:12299-72945 GCA_013400855.1 Buphagus erythrorhynchus | reverse complement strand
GCAGGGACATCTTCAAGCAGACCAAGTTCCTCAGCCTGGCCTTGTGTGTTTCCAGGGATGGAGCATCCACCACCTCTCTGGGCAACCTGTGCCAGTGTTTTACCACCCCCATTTTAAAAAAAATTTCTTCCTCTTGTCTGGTCTGAATCTGCCCTCTTTCAATTTAAAGCCATTGTTCCATGTCCTGTTGCTACAGACCCTATTAAAAAGCCTTTTTCTACCTTTTGCCTTTCTGACTTTCATGCATGAAAGGGTCTCCTTGTGTGCAGGCACAAAGCACAGAACTATCTTTTAATTCTCCTCCTGCCTCCTCTTTAAAACATTTTTTAAAAAAAAATTAAAAAAAAAAACCCAATCCCTAAACAAAACCCCGGGTTTTAGTTGTGTGACCAACGAGCCGAGACCAGCGCGTGTTGTGCTGGTCCTATACTGACTCACTGTCTCCTGGTCCTCTCCTGCTGGACGTGCCTGTCTGTTGTCTCCTGTGTTAGACGTGAGTTCAGAGCAGTGTTTTGTGTCTGTCTGCTGCCCGGCATGATGGGCTCGGGGGTGGACTGTCTGGCAGGGAAGCACTGTTAAAAATAAGTGCTGTCGTAGAGCATCTCAGCTCCCTATCGTTAGATCAGTGTGCTCTGCCTGCTCATTTATGTACCATGAACTCAGAGTATTTTCTGTCTAGCTGAGATGTATGTCTGCAGTTCTGACTAAAACAAAAGCTTCTCATCATGTACCAGTTTTACAGTCCTTTAGTGTGGTGTGGGTTTTGGTTTTTTTTTTCCTCCCAGCTGGTTTACTGGGTTTGGCTTTGTGCATCAATGTCATTCTTACATCAAGCAAAAGCAGTTTAATCAAGGTCATTGGAAGAGCTGCTCCTCTCCAATGGGGCAAGCAAGAAGAGGTTAAAGGGCTGATTTACAGATTGCAGCCCTATTCCTAGGGGCAACTCCTTGGTGAAGGGATTATTTTGGTTCCTGAAGTAGATCCTTCATATCCCACCTGAAAATGCATTGTAAGGATGTTCTCCTTAAATGAGAATGTGGGATGTGGACTGAAGTAGGACTATTAGTGCAGAGATATAGGCTGTTAAGTGGTCAAGATGCCAAGTGGAGTTTGGCACAGTGCTGATTGGAATGAAATTTTATAGGAGGGAGAAGAAAGAACATCTCTTTATTCTGCAGCAAAGTACAAAAGATAGGTATTGTGCAAAATTATCTCCTTTCTTTTCCTCTTTTCTCTAAGGAGTTTTAATTGGCCGTTCCCATGCTCAGCTGTGCCATGCCTCATTTGGGATGCTCTACCCACTAACAAAAGTAGGAAATAGTTGCAGACACGCCAGAGAAAATCAACAAAAAAATGAGCAAAAATATAGAAAACAGAAAGACTGAAGGAAATGGGGTTGTTTGAGGATGAGAGGGCTGAGAGGAGAAATAACAGACCTCGAATATGCCAAAGGTAGCTGTGAAGGGGAAGGGAGTAAACTGTTCTCCGTGGCTGGTGGTTGGAGGCCAAGAAGTGCTGAACTTGAACTACAGCAAGGGAAGCAAGTGTAGGAAAAACTTCCTAACCTCTGATTCCAGAGGAGTGGAGCAGTGGAACAGATGGTTTGGGATGGGCTTGGAGTCTCCATCGTGGCAGTTCTGAAATGCAGGTTGGCTAAACTCCACTTCAGAGAGCTGAATCTGTTTTGACGCAGTGGAATAAATTTGACAAATTCTCCAAAAGTTCCTTCCAGTGCTGGTTTAGGTGAATTTATAGATTTTGAGCCTGGATGCAGGGAGGGACAGCTAAGAGGCTTAAGGGCACCAGTTGTGTCACCTGGATCTCCTGATGGGACTCAGGGAAGTGCTCTGACAAGTTCTTTGTAGAAAGTTTTGACTGCACTGAACTCCATGAGTTTGCACTTGCTCCATCTGTCAAACTGCCTTGCTGCACCCTGCTCCTCCCATGTAATCTCCCAGCTTGATTCCAAAAGACCATCATATATCTTAGCTATTGTCATCTGCCCCATGATTCAGAGGAGGGATGAACGCTTGCTCCACCAGAGAAGGTTTTGCAGGTCAGGGGGTGCATTTTGCTTGCAAAGGCAGTGCCTGCCAGCACTCCTGCTACACCAGCTCTCTTGTGCAATGCTGCACAAAGGTCCTGCTCTCTAACTTGTTTCTCTACTGCATCATTGCTAATGAGTCAAAACACATGACCTCTTCCCTACAACCTCCTTTTGGGGTCATTTTTTTTGAGTGTGGGGCTGCATTCCTTTGTCCACTGTAGCATTTTCTGGAAACAGTCAGGTGGTGATGTATGTATGATAATTGTGATCTAGTAACATGTAGATACTTGAAGGATAGTTGTGAGAATGATGGAGTCAAACTCTTCTTAACTGTAGAAGGTGACAAAATAAGGAGCAACAACCACAACCCAGCTTTGAAGATTCAGGCTGGGTCTTAGGAAAGCCCCTCCAGTAAGAGGGTCATGGTGTAAAGGAAAAGGTTTCCACAGAGGCTGCAGGGTCTCAGTCTTCGGAGGTTTTCAAGACTTGGCTAGACAAAATTCCAGCTGACCTGATCTAGTGACACCTCAAATGCAAGGCTGGACTGGAAACCTCCCAAGGTGCCTCTAACCCAACATTTCTTACACCTCTGTAAGGTACAACGTGGAGCCACAAGTCTCAGAAGCAGTCAAGCTGTTGTAGCCCAGCTAGCTGTGAAGGTGGATGGTCTTGGTTTTGTTTGCTGCCAACACACGTGCTGGGGCAGCTCTTTCCAGCTGCTGAAACCCAAACTGGTTTGGTCAGGACTAACCTGTGTGTGTTCCGAGGCATTGCATCAATTGAGGTGGACATGCCCACAAGGGTGTGTTGTGTAGGGGGTGAACCTGGTTTATTTTCCTGGTACTTTGGCTTTGCTAAGACAGCTTGAGTGAATCCTCAGCTATCTGTCATGACTTCAGAGTTGGCTGATTGTCCTGGCAGACCACAGTGACTGTGAAAGATTGATGGTGGCAAAGCACAGGCTGAACTTAAGAAAGACAAACAATACTTAAGGAAAGTGTGTGAGGAAGCTGGCCTCATTTCTCTTTGAAAGAGAGCAGAAGTGATACTGAAACATTTTTTTTCTCTTTTTCATTTAGCAACTATCAGATGAAAGACATGATGCAAAAGTGTTTACCAGACCAAAGCACATAATTTATAGTAGTGACTCAAAGGCAGAACAAAAATTACTTGTCTGTATTACAGTAGCAGCTGAGGTGACTGGGGCTCCATGTGCTGTGTCTGGGGAGACCACATCTGCACTGAAAGGTCTGGTCTGGTGGAGAAACCAAGGCATGGAGCAAATCAGTGATTTGTCTGCACTTGTGGTCAGGGTCATTCCCACAGCTGGAAACTCACCTTGGCTTTATGGTTCCTACCTGAGCCAGGGGCTTCCGAGATGCTCACAAGCTGCTGAGGATGTGTGGAGCTGTGGAAACGGATTGCAGCTGGTGCAGACAAGTATATATCAGGGATTTGGATGATGAGGGTGCCAACGTCATCAAGGGTCTCTCTAAGATGAGTTGATCCAAAAGGTTTGGAAATTACTGCTTTTAATATAAATGGCCCTTCCTTTCAATATTCCTTTAAAGTCTCACTTTCCTATCATAATGCTTAGGTGGATCTTTCAGCACTTTACAGTGGTGACAAAATGTATCTCAGGAGGTGGAAGAAATGAGAGAGAGATTTTTATTTACTTCAGAGTGCCCATAGGGCAGCAGTAGAGCTGAAAGACATTTTGCTGCCATTCTGCATAGCTTCTTCACCTTGCTGCCAAGTGAAACCAGCTTTGTGGTTATTATGTGGTTATCATGGGTTAAACCACAGCAAATTGGCAGTGAACATAGGAGTGAACTCCATGGAGCCAGTGTAGAGCATGGCTGGTGACTGATCTTTAGTGGGGTTCTGCAGGACTCAGTCTTAGGGCCGGTGCTCTTCAACATCTTAAAAAATTACTTGGGTGCAGGACTCAAAGGAATGCTAAGTAAGTTTGCTCATAATAAGTTGAGAGGAGCTGTTGACTCCCTCTACGGCAGAGAGGACCTACAGAGAGATCTGGACAAATGAGAGGTCTGGGCAATCACCAGCCATGTGAAGTTTAACAAGGGAAAGTACCAGATTCTGCACCTGTCAGGGCAGCCCAGGCTGTATGGACAGCCTGTGGAATGAGATTCTGGAGAGCAGTGCCACAGAAAGGGATCTGGTGGACAGGAAGTTGAATGTGAGTCAGCAGTGCCCAGGCAGCCAGTAGGGCCAAGCAGGTCCTGGGGTACATCAGGCACAGCATCACAGCTGGGTAAGGGAAGGGATTGTCCTGCTCTGCTCTGAGCTGGGGCAGCCTCACCTCGAGGGCTGGGGGCAGTCTGGGGTGCCACAGTGTAAGAAAGATACAAAGATGAGAGAGCATCCAGAGGAGGGCCAGGAAAGTGGTGAAGGCTCTGGAGGGGAAACCTTACAAGGAGCAGCTGAGGGCATTTGGTCTGTTCAGCTGGAGAAAGGAGACTGAGGGGAGACTTCACTGTGGTCTGCAACTGCTGTGGAAGTAGAGGAGCAGGCACTGATCTCTGGGGTGACCAGTGACAGGACCGAGTGAATGGCATGAAGCTGTGTCAGGGCAAGTTTAGGCTGGGTGTTAGAAAAGAGTTCTTCACCCAGAGGGTGTTTGGGCACTGGAACAGGCTCCCCAGGGAAGTTCTCATAGCACCAAGCTTGGTGGAGTTCAAGAAGCACTTGGACAATGCTCTGGGGCGCATGGTGTGACTCTTGGGGTGTCCTGTGCAGGGCCAGGAGCTGGACTTCAGCGCTCCCTGTGAGTCCCTGTCAGCTCAGGATCTTCTGTAATTCTATGATCACTTTTCTTGCTTATTTGTGATTAGTGATAGAAAAAGCAAATATTCATCGTGTGGACTCACAGAAAACAGACCTGAGACCTTAAGAAGAGATCCAGAGCATCTGCATGCTGCCAGGCATACACAGTTGCACCAAGGTGTGCCTGCCACGACCTTGCAATGCACAAAGAGGATTTCCTCAAGGTCAGTGTGCAAGCCTGCACAGTGCCATCGTACACATGTCATCAATCATATCTAGTCATACAGCAATTTAAATACGTGCTCTGTTTAAAATTTTAAAAAAATAAATATTTTAAAAGCATCTTTGGTAAAAAAAACTGTTCTTAGCTGTCTTTAGCCTGCAAGCTGTGCCTTTAAAGGACAGGAGGAAAATCTGAGTGCTGGAAGCATATACACAGCATTCTTGCTGTGTAAGATCGCCAGCAGTGCCTGTTTCTCCAATGAATCTGGACTAAATCCAGCAACCTGGGGGGGAAGTGGGGAGCTGATTTCATCTCTGGATTTGTGTTTTCATATTTGGTTCCTATTTTTTTTCTGAGCTCTTGTGCAGTTTTCCTGGGGAAGGTTCTGATCTGGGAAATCTTGCATCAGTCTGGTTGTCTGCATTACACTAATACCTAGAAATGAACTTCTCCATCCAAATGTGAATATTCTTGCCCCAAAATGATGTGTGTTCAGGGTAGGAAGTTCTCTCTTGGGTCAGAAATGGGACATTTTTATTTATAGTTTAAATCTGGTTTTGAGGCAGGACCAGTTGAAAACAGCTCTTAGAGATTTCTGTATTAAGTGTTCAGATTGCTTCTTCTTTTCTGTTGCCTCAAAAACTTTTCTGTCTCTGCCTACTCCAGACTCCACATGGTCTCTGAATTTTTAAATGCTGTTGTATGTTCGTTCTCTCTGTTACAGAAATAATAATCTATTGACAGAAATTAAAATCTATTGACTGAACTGTCTTCTGGTTGGTTTTTTTTTTTAATTATTATTTATTCTTTCTTTTGCTTCCCCACGCCTTTTGGACACATCCAAACTATTTCCATCATGTCTTCTAGATCGAAGATACTGCCCTAGTAGCATTTCAGTACTTGTTATGCATCTTATTCCATTTAAACCTGGTATTTTCCAAAGGCATTTGCTTTGGAAGGCATTTAGACATTTCTTTGGTGGAGTTCCAGGTCCCGCATCCATATGGTAAGATGGAAATAACATTTTGAGTCAAAGATTTGCGGTCTCCTGAATTTCATGGATTTGCAGTGATTAAGTTTTCCTGATGATCCCAGCTGCTGCCTCGCCCATTCTGGTTCCTCACT
This sequence comes from Buphagus erythrorhynchus, assembly GCA_013400855.1. Taxonomy (NCBI): domain Eukaryota; kingdom Metazoa; phylum Chordata; class Aves; order Passeriformes; family Sturnidae; genus Buphagus; species Buphagus erythrorhynchus. The sequence continues at coordinate 66,763 of VZTT01009786.1, read as the reverse complement.
GACCTTCAGAACGAGCCAATGGACTTTCATGTGGCTGCCAGAAGTTGCAAGTTGATTTGCTAAATCCACTTTCTGGCCACTTAACATAATATCCAACCAGGGATTATGTCTTGTTTCCAAAAGTGCCTAGTAAACCTTCATTTCTCTCCTCTCTACTGGTGACACTGGGGTGTCTTTTAAATGTTTGGCTTTGAAGAGCTATGTTGCACATACATGGGAGCTCTGGTACCATGTGCTGCTGTTGAGCTGGGCAATGCTTTCATTTGTCTGCGTTTTTTTAATCTCATAATAATTTCAGTAACGATGCTTAATGGCATTATTAGTTATTGCTACCGATCTGTTCTTCAGGTCTTCATCCACATAGTTATTTAAGGATCTTTTGGCCTTTTTTTCTGTTTATTTGTAGGGGGAAATATGTGGTTTTACTGCTCTCTGGATGCTCTTGGCTTGAAACTGTGCCCCATGGAAAAGGGAAGGTTGGCTGTGCAATTCAGCTCAGGTTTTGGGTAGTTGCCTCTCCATTTAAAAGTCTCTCTTACCACTCTTGTAAAGGCCATGTCAGCAACCCCAGATCTCCTTTCTTCTCACGCTGCTTGCCCACAGATGCTGTGTTTGAGAGCTATCCAGCACAGGAAGGGGCCAGCACAATAAACCATAGGATCATAGAATCTCAGTGGTTTGATTTGGAAGCAGCCTTAAAGATCACCAATCCCGTGCCATGGACTGGGACACCTTCCACTAGACCAGGTTGCTCAGAGCCACATCCAACTTGGCCTTGAATACCTCAAAGGATGGAGCATCCACAGCTTCTATGAGCAACCTGTGACAGTGCCTCACCACCCTCACAGTAAAGAATTTCTTCCTAACGTCTAATCTAAATCTCTCCTCTTTTAGTTTAAAACTCTTCCTCCTTTTCCTATCACTCTCTGCCTGTGTAAAATCTCACTCTTCCTCTTTTTTAAAAGCTCCCTTTAAGTACTGGAAGGAGACAATGAGGTCTCTTCAGAGCCTTTTCTTCTCCATGCCCCTTCCATAAATGCCCCTCTGTACATGTAAATCTGGCTGATTGGCAGCATAAAACAGCCATTCTACTTCCATGCCATCAACACTGCACACAGCTCCTTTGATTCTGGGTCACTGTGGTGTTCCTAAATAGCTCCCTCCAGATAGGAGGCTCCCAGGAAAACCTCGTTTACTTTGACCCAAGAAGAATTGATGACTTGAGGCTTGTGTTCTCCCCCTGTCTCGCCTTCCCTGCCTGCCTCACCCACTGCCCACCACACATAATGTCAGACTGGAGTTTCCAGTGGGCAGTGGGGAACAGAAGAGCTCATTGTTTTGGGGGTCAGGGCACAGGGCCAGGGTGGCAGGAGAGAGGGGTACAGAGCTGGCAGCTGAGCCCCACTGCTACCTCCAGCATGGCCTGTATGTTATCCATGGGGGCAGCCATGCAGACAGTGGGCACCCTGTGATTGTGGCTCCTTAAAGCCTTTGACAGAGGGGAATAAATAAATAATGTAAATGAAAGGGAAAAAAATATAAGAGATGCAGAAGATATGGGGTGTATGGACTGATAGAGGTCCTTTTAGCTGTCCTGACCAGAAGGAGATGCTGAGAAATTATGTAGGCTTGTCCCTGCTCAAGGTTTCAAAATTGGCAGTTGAGGTTTTAACTGAGCATTATCTATTTAGGTCCTTCTCTGAGCCCTCTGTGTGCAAGGAGTGAGGCAGGACAGGGAGCAGGAAGTTTTCCTGCCAGCAATCAGGACTTTATCCTGCAGCAATGTGTGTGTGGGTGGACCCCTGACACCAGCATCTTTGGAGAAGGGTGATGAGAGTGATTAGAAGCCTGGGAAAGCTTTACACAACAGGCCTCCAAAGCAGCGAAGGACAGCCACCTTCCAAGGAAAGTGAACGAGACAGTTCCCTGGTAAAAGTCCTCAGGGCTGCTGTCCATGCAGAGGGGGGACAGCATTTCAGCTTGGCTTGTGGGACTTCTTACGTGAGCACCCCAGGGTCCTTCTTCGGGAAGTGGCCCAAAGTGTTTGGCACATCACCAAAGAGAATGATGTCCCATCCCATCTTGGAACCCACTCTTGAGGAGGTGAGATTTGTGCTTGGGAGAGTTGGCCGGAAGTGTCTGACCCCTGGGCATCCAACGCAGAAGGGGAGCAGGTCACAGATGTTAAAGCTTGTAAGATCGTTTTGTTTCTTCATCCTTCAGCAAGTTCTGCCTCTGCTGTTGATGTGCAATGGGGGAGAAGCTGCCTCCTCCTACCAACTCTGAATTTGCACCTTCTAAATTAGATGAGATACAAATAATGTGAATATCTGCCAATTTTAGAAGTTGATAGCATGAAGAAAACACTGGAAAGGAACAAAATTGTTATTTTGAGGTTTAAAGCAGTCAAACAGTTGAGGATGGGTCTTTCCAAGAGATAGGGCTCTCTCCTCTTTCCTTTCAGCAAGTTTCCACCTGTAATGGGGTGTGCATTGGTCCAAGACTAGCTACATCCAGCACCATAGCCATAGAGTTGCTCCCAAAGCCATTTTCAGCCTCTGCCTTACATTCCCTGCAAAGTCAGCCCAAGGGAGGTAGGACCTGAAGGGATCAGGCCGTTGTCTCAAACACTTGCAAAACATGTTGGCTGAGGCTTCGTCTGGGAATCAATCAATACACTCTTTCTAGCATCAAATCAGTACAGCCAGCTGGCATGCAGATGGGCTGATGTATCATGTACTGTCACAGGAAGGTGCATTGAGGAGCAAGATTTGAAGACAGAGTCATGTATGGAGAAAAAGGTTGCCCGCAAAGTTTATTTGTTTGGGTTTTTTTGTTACTGCAGATGCCTCACGTGCGGCAGAAGGCAGAGTGTGTTACAGGTTGGTGTCATGGACAGTGCTTCACAAAATACTCTGTGCTCAGGAGTGTGTGTTAGATGTTCACAGGGAGTTGACAACTAGTGTTTGTCTTGGGCCTCATATGTTGCTCTGGGCTGGTACTGAAAAAGGGACATAAAGCAAATCCTGACCTGTGCAATGTGTAGGTTGTTCATGAGACTTTTTCACAAGTTCTTGCTTAAGTAGGGTGTTTCATGACAATGTTCTGTTGGTGATTTTTCTCTGTCCATCCTGCTTCTTCGGAGAGTCTGCCATGACCAACTCAGTGCTGTTGAATGTTGTCATTAAGGCTTGTGGGGTGAAGTGTGGACCTGCTGCTCCGACACGCTTGGGATTTCAGATACAATTGAGTTGTTGAGTACCACTTGGGAAGGATAAGATTTGCATTTGAAATTAAGAAGAGCTTTTAAAGCCTGTTCTTTGCATTTCTTTGTACCTGGAGCCTCCCACTAACCAACCGTAGCTCAGGTTTTGGAGGAAGGTGAGAAGCCAGAATGATATGTTTGAGGTTTACGTGTTTCCCTCTGCTGTGCACATTGCTGCTGAGTCAGCTGCAATTTAGGCATGGTTCAACTCTTCTTTTTCAGTGTGGAAGGGCCTGGTCAAAACCTTGGATTTCTTTCCTTCAAAGCGTGGGAGAATTTTGATTTGTTATAAATATTTAAAAACAAAAAAAACATGCAAACCAAACAACAGCAAAAAACCCAACAAAATACTGGTTTGATAGAAGATGAGACAGCACAATCAGAAGTGTGGTTGTGGTGCTCTTCAAGTTGTAACTCAGACATTCATTCCTAGTCAGTATATATTCCTGGATATTATCGTTATCTGCTTCTGCCATTTTCCCACCTTTATCCTTTTTGTCCCCAAAGCCCAGTGGTGTGGCCTGGGCTTGGGTTCATTTTCTTTCCCCCAAGATTTGGTCCTTGCACTTTGAACTCTCACTTAATACTCATACACCTACCCTGAATATTCCAGGGTCTTGGCATTATAACACTGACCTGGGTTGTAAACACAAGTTATTTTAGCTTTGCACATCCCAAAAGAGCAAAGAGCTGGCACAAGAGGTTGGACACTCAGTGAATTTCCAAGTTTTCCACCCCTGGGCAACCAGGTTGCCTACAGGACTACTGGATCTTTACTGGCCTTGCCTTATAAGTAGGAAATTACAGTGTACAGGGACTAAGTGAATATTTCAGGGCTGGCAACAAGTCTATCACAGAGCTGGGAACCAGACACCAGCATCCTTCAGTCTCATCTTCATCTTCCCATTTCTAAGCTGCATCCCAGCATGCTCCGTCCCTGCAGTCTCGTGCTGAGAAATTCCAAGTTTCCTGAGCCAAGTTCACTCGCCTTGCCTTGAAGTTCATCGGATAAGGTGAGGAGTGAATTCAGCCTGTTTAAAAACTCAGTCCAGCTGCCAGACAGGAAAACCTGATGAGCAGAAAGTCAGTCAGACGTGGGAAAGGAGGGGGAAGAGGTGAGTGGTTGTTGTGTGCTGGGCAGGGCGTTTGTGCCAAAATCGGTGAATTTACTCTGTTTTGGGAGTACACACGTGGCAGGGCACATGTGTGTGCTGGTGGGTGCGCTCAGTTGGGTAATAAGAATAAATCTGCTCTGCTTTTGAGAGGCTGGGACTGAAACATGGTGTAATTGCGATGTGTATAATTTTGTACGGTGAGACGGTAATTTACTGTGCTGCTTCGGCCATCAGCACAACAGCTAGAGGCTGTTAAGATAATTTAGTGGAGGTTTGTGGTTATAAACACATTTCCATCATGACTAAGGATTCTAATAGAAATTAAATTCAGCCAAGGGGGTTTTAGTATATTTTTTTGTTTGTTTCATACTCCCCAGTGTTTCTGTTTTCATTTATTAATATTAAGGAATAAACTGAGGGATGACTATTAAATGTTTTTTAATGTATAAAAATAGGAGTTGTAAAAGGAAAAAAAAACCAACACTGGAGGTTGCAATTAATTTAGTGTCATCTAATTATTCAGCAGAGGGGCTCTGGGGTGTCCTGCTCTTGGCTGCTGACTCTACAGACATGTTGGGTAATGTGAAATACTATTGTAATGCAATTCTTTGTTATATATGTGTTTTTCATTTGGAGTGTTTTGGGTAGAAGAGAAAACAGTCTTCTCCATCCATCTTGGCTTCACACAGGATAAGTTGTTCAGAATTAAGAACTGGTTTTTGAAATTTAAACACAGCTGCATCCAAGTGTCCAGGTGCCCACATAACAGCTCAGGACCTCAACAAACCCCCCAGACCTTAGCCCTGGACTTCCAGCCATGTCCTGCATCCGTACAAAACCCCTCTTCTACCACTGAGAGCAAGGAGTGTGAGCGATGTGATCTGCTGTGGGAATGCCTCAGCTCTCCCACTCTGTTCTCTTAATCCTACTAATAACAACAGAAAGTTTGAAGGCTTAGTTTGGAATTGGATAGCTCGCCAAAAATAGGCTCTCCCTGAAGATACCTCCTACTTCCTGGGCTGGAAAAGCTGTGCTGGCAGCCTATGCACTTGGATATTTAGGCATCTTCTGGAGCCTAAAGCATGAAGGAATGCAAAATAATAGAGGAAATCAGTCGAACTTGTTAAATTTCAGAATAGCATTTGGTTTGTGCTTCAAAAAGTGTTCTCCCCCACGCTCTTCCTGCATAAAAAGGCACTTGAGCCAAACCCCAGTATTTACAAATACTTTTGAGATCTTCCAGGTGCTGGAGCTCAAAGATATTTGAGTTCTTCCAGGCTAGACCCTCTTTCTCTGAATAACAGTTCTTGGCTTGAATGCGTCTGAAAATCATGGACCCCAAACAGGTCCCTGTGCTTGCAGAGCTGTATTGGCTCCAGCTCTGTCTTCACGTGCTCAGGACTGGGGGAAGGAGTTACATTTAAAAAGTCCTCTAGAACAATAAGCTTTTGTTAATTTGTTACATTTAAAGGCTTCTGAAGGTCTCAGGGAATAGCTGGTACCATCTGGTGTATTTTAGGAGTTTGTCATCAGGGGCTTCATCACATTTGGGACGATAGGCTGGGCATGGAGGTGGCAGGCACAGAGGTTTCCTCTGCACAGCTCTCTGCAGGCCGCATGTTTTGATTCCCTCTTCTGTCCATTTTATTTTAGTCTTCCTTTCACCTTTTCACGTAATGTGTAACCTTTAGGGGGTCACCATAAGGAATACACTTCTCCCAGGACGTGACTTGTGTTTTGGTTACTGAACACCTGTTTTTATGGCACTGAGTGGAGCTGCCTCTGTAAGTCCATCTTAAGGTGAGTAGGAATGAGCACAGAAAGGCTGACATGGCCATCCCCATGTACTGCAGAGAATCCAGAAACCCAGCCTCAACCTCTGCCTGGACACAGCCATGCTGTGAGGAGCAAATCCCATTCCAAGCAGGACTCCACAAAATCAAGGCCAAAATTTTAAAAAGCAGTATTATTAATGTGACTCCACATGTGGTGAGCCTGCACTTAGGAAACTGGAAAAATCTACATTTCCGAAGTTGCTGAATAGGAATTTTAGTGTAAAACTCTTTCCCCCATCCTCCTGCTTATAAGATTTCCACAGGGACTGTTGGGATGATGCAGGCAGCTGGTAATTCACCCTGCTGTCTCCCCAGCTACACCAGCACTGGCTCTAAAAGCCATGTGGGGAACAGAAGTTTAGAAACACAGTCTCAACCTTTCCCGGCTTGTTTTTCCCGTCTGTTTTTAACAGCATGTTCTTGCCACTTGGACCTTTCTGGGCTCGATCTTGTGATCCCTGATGTAGTATGACATTTCCAGTTTATTAGGAATGCTTTTGTTTATTTGCTGGGTGGGTTTTTCTTTTTTTCTTTCATTTTTTTCCTTTTCCCTGGGTTGTGTGGAGGCTTTCTGCCTCAGCTGCCAATGCAAACGTCCCCTCCCATGCCGGGAGGTGCCACCCACACCCGTCCTCTCTGAAATCAGGACAGTTATCTCACCAGTCTCAAGTACTTTGAGTGGTTGGTTGTTATTAAACCAAAAGGAAGGCTAATTATGTTTTTATATTTTGCTGTCCTTTTCTACCATTTCATAATAAAAAGCCAGGTCCTAGAGCACTGAAGCAAATGATGTTTTAAAATTCAGTCATTGTTTTTAAACTTAGGACCAGCAAGAAGAGCCTCAGGGCTGGAGTTTACTTGCTGGTGGCATTTTCAGTTTACACAGCCTGTCTTTGCTTTTCTTAGCAGATTGAGTTTATTGCCTGTTGCATGCAAGTGTGAGTTTGCTTCTAAGCTGAAAATGGCTCAACCAGCCTTCAAGTTTCTCCATCTTTCCATTTTGCATAAAATTCACTACACTGCCCTACAGTGCTGGACAAATACCATCAGTAGATGAGTATCAATGCCAGAGCAATACTGGGATTGTAGTCCAGCTCTGCCCATAACGTGCTGTTCTCTATAACCTATGTGTCCTCTGTGATTTCCTTTGTTCTCCTTGAAATAAATGAAGTGATAACTTTTTGAGACCAATTCTCAGTTTCTGGCTGACATAAATCCCACTGCCAAACTTCAGAAATGCTTAATTGCTGTTTTCAAATACTTTCAGCTATTCTGTAGCAGCTAATGAAGCATGTGGTAGTGTGAGAAGCTGCAGTCTGTGTGGTGTTGTGTGGGGGATCTCAATCTAAAAGGTATATTTTAAATGGGCAGGAGAGTCCTCTGAGCATCCATGGAATGTGTAGGGTTCATGGACAAGGTTTACGGTAGTGTAGGCTCTCAGGGACTTTGCTGGAGCTTCCAACTGCGTCAGGAGGAGCAGATACTCCCAGTCATTTTCTTGGCCTGGGGATAATAAGGACATGGAGGACAGATTGCTCCATCAAGCTTATATTTACTAAACTGAACCAAATCTCAACTGTCAGAAGAGTAAATCTAGCAAGCACCACATGGCTGCAACATGCTGGGAGTAGAGATGAGGCTGATTTCTTTTGGGTCAGTTCAGCCTGCACTTCAGCAAAGCTTCAGGTCCAAATCTTTAATTGCTGTGACCTGTGAATGACCCTTTGAAAAACTGAACGTGGTAGTCCCTTACAAACACAAGCTGCAGTTGGAATCATGTGTGGGAAATCTTGTTCTTTGTCACAATGATCAGAATTTGGGTCTGTAACCATAAAAGTTTGCAGCCAAAAATCATTTATGTAGTGGTACCCAAAAAAGTTCAGGAAGTCATATTTGCATAGTGAAGACCATCCAAAAAAGCTCAGAAAGTCCTGGGGAGCGCAGAATTGCTGTGCCTGCTTTTTAATTTTTTAAACACTGGTCTTCCCAGGAAAGCAGAGATGCCTCCAGAGACCCCACAACTCTCATTGCTTCCAGCCAAGCAGCAGTGGCATTTTTCTGTCCAGTGAATCTGGTTTCTGCATCAACTTTCCCAGGGATCAGCCTTCATGTTATCTGTCTTTTCACTCTGTGTAGAAATCACTGCGCTTACCTCCAGTGCTGGAATATCATCCACAGATGAGTATCAATGTCAGAGCAATACTTTATGGTATCATAGAACCACAGAATGGTTTGGGTCAGAAGGAACCTTAAGCATTATCTAGTTCCAACTCACTGCTGTGGCCAGGGACACCTTCCACTGCACCAGGCTGCTCAGAGCCCCATCCAACTTTGCCTTGATTTCTTGCTTTAAGGCAAAAAGAGCTTCTTAATATCTTCCCCAAATGAACTGGAGACTCTGCCTGCTCCTGGGGTTTCCTTGGGACATACTTTGGGCAGCATCAGCCCAAAGATGCTCCCAAGTACCTCACCTCTTCCCATGCAATCTAAGGTTTGCTAGTTCACAGCATTAAACAAAATTGAGGTGAACCTCATCTTCCTGTTGCATTAATGAGGCTTATTTAATGACAGACACCATAAAAATAAAAGGAATCAGCTGTAAGGAGGTCTGATTGAAAGTGCAGCTGCTTTGGAGCAAGGTCAGGGTGGCAATCTGCATGTGGCAGTTGATCCGCAACTGCATGCTCATCCAGCTTCAGGACTGAGGGATACAGAGGATGAAACACCGGGCAGTACCAGTCCGCTTTGATGGATTCATCCGACTTGTTGCGGCACACTGAATTTGCCCTTATGGGTTTATTTTCAACCATGGGGAATGCCTTGTCTGCTGGAAGTAAAACTGATTGATGTGTGCTTGGGGTCCTCATCTGGCCTGAGATGGCTCCAAGGTGCAGATGTGTTGCAGAGTCTTTCACCATCACGTTCCCAGGCACTTGGGGAGGGAGCTCTGGGGAAAAGAGGATGGGGCTGATGCTGCAGAGCCTGAATAGAATTTGGCCTCTGGGATGCAGGGGTTTCATGCCTGCTCACGACCCTCTTTCATCCTGCAGCAGGATTCTTGAAATAACAGGGTTTTTTTATCCTTGTGACCAATTTATGAACCAGCTTCTACCAATGTCCCCGTTTTCCTAGGGAAAGTGGCTGCTAATTTTTTCTTCACTTGTTAGACTTGCTGTGTGTTTCCCTGCTGGAGGATTATGTAGAAAGTTTTCAATATTCATACGCTTAACCGCTTAACTAGGTTGTGAAAAAAGGGCTATTAGTTCCTCCAGTTTGATCTCAGATCATTAACTCCATGCTACTGCTTTCCTTTGCCATCTTTTCTTCTCCTTGTCCTTCCTAAGTGTTTGTTTTTTATTGTTCTGTGTATCCTTTTAGCAATAGTGCTAACATATTTATTATTATTAGTTGGCATATGTGCAACAAATGTCACGCAAGGATCACAGGAGCCGTTGCCTTGGAGAAATTGGTGTATTTATCCCACATGGGGAATCAGAGGCACCAAAGAAACCAGATGGGCATCAGCTGCAGTCATGCCCCAACAGAGCTGCCCGTGATTTCTTCCTAAGAGGCAGTATGGACCTTGCAGTCATCGACACATGCTTGCTTTGAACTACTTCAGCTGTGCCCTGGAAACCAGGTACTACCCAGGTCTTTATTCAAGCAAACCTGCCACATTCAATCTTGCAACCCTCCCCATTATGCTATCCAAAACCCCCAGCCTGCTGTGGGCTGGAGCAATGCTGCAAAGCAAAGAAGGGAAAAATAATAGTAATAATAGGAGAGGCCTGTTCTGGAGATGATAATGATAATAATTTTCTCAAGGTGTCATTTCAAAGCTGCCTATCTAGGTTTAAAAGCAAGGCAGGCAAAAGGACCAATGCCAGGGCTTTATGCAGACTTGAGAGTAAGAGTAAAGCCAAGAGGACAAAAAGGAAGGCTGAAATTCCACTTGATTATATTTTTATCCCACCAAGCTGCCTCTCAGTCTTGAGAGGGGACAATAGGCACTTGTTCCCAGTAAATGTCTCCCAGCTGACAGCCTGTGCTGCAGAGAGGACTGGGAAGGGGCTCCCGGGGGTTTGCCTGTGGCCGTGAGCCCCCAGGGCTCGGCTCAGCCTGGCCACCCGCCTGTGTCCCACCGTGCCGGGGGAGTTTATTTTTCCAGCGCTCCCACTCAGGAACGTTTGGCGAAAGGAAAAATTGTGGAGGAGGTTTAGCTCAAGTGAGAACAAAAACATGTGTCCGTGTAGTGTATTGCTTGCTGAGTGGTGGTTCGGGAGTTTTTTTCCCTTTCTTTTTTTTAAACATAACTGAGAGCTTGGGAATCATGTGAGGAGGATGGAGGTGATACCTTTCAGATGGACACAGGGCTGAGCAAATACAAGAAAGGGAAGTCTTTTCTGCCTGAAGCAAGTTCTCATCCTGCTTCGGATGAATGAGCGTAAAGGTGGCAAAGTCTTAGGGAGCCTTTCAAATCCTCATGCTAAACCCTTGTCTTAAGCTACTGTTATCACCAGCATGACCATCCATCCTCTCTTCTCATGACCCCCCAAGAGAAAATGGGGTACAGTGTCACACTGTGTTCTCTTTTCTTGCCCCATGACTTGGTTACTGTAGGGGGAAAAGGGACAAGGTGCAAGAAGACTCGGCTCCTGGACTTTAAAACTGGGGAGCAAAGAGCTGTTCCCTTCCCCCTATCCCAAATTTATTCTTGCACACTCTCTCCTACCCTCCACAAATGAAACATTGCTTCATCCAGAGATGAAATGCTGAGCAAACAAATTGCAGGTCAAAGTCTCCCACTCCTTCCCCTGCCACGTTCCCATCTGCACATTTTTGTGCACCATCCCCGCTGCCTTTTCCCATGCCCTTTGTGGGGAGCAGGGTGGGTATGCTGGCTGTCACACAGCAAATGCAGCTCTGCAGATGGGAGCTGCCTTTGGCAGGCTAAAGGGAAGGGAGTTGTTTGGGGAACAGTATGGAAGGCTGGGCAGATAATTTCCACCCTTCTTCATGAACAGAGATTGACAGAATTACTCTTGAAGAGAAAACAATGGTACAGCACATTTTGGTGAAGTTGGTTGCAGGCACTGAAGTCTGAGTCAAATCTGCTAAGCTCTTTCTTGTGTTTGTGCAGGAGAAATGGGGTGAGAAATAAATCCCCTCTCACCCCATAGGGATGTGTACAAGGAGTAATACATGTGGATTTGTCTACCCTGGGATTGTGCATCCCAAGGAGGAACTGTGAAGCTTGGCTGGCAGCAAGATGGGGAATGTCAAAATATATTAGATGAAACTCCTGAGCATGCTGAGACAGCTGCCAGGAAGGACGGCTATAGGGTAAAAGAGGGAACCACAGGATTTAGCAATTTTGGAGAAAAACAGAGTATTATGAGCACCCTGGTTTGGGGCAGAGGATTTGCAGAGTGGAAGGTGTTTTTTTCTCCGGCTCCTTCTGGCTTAATTTTTTTCGCTATAACATGGATATCATTCACTGATCAAACCATCTTGTGAAGTTAAACCCATACCACCCAGGAGCCTGAAGGGTTCCTCCTTACATCTCCAGAAGGTGTGGTGGACCTGACTGAAGTGAGCTGGAGGGTACTGCTCCAGGAGGTAGTGATGTAGAACCACTGTTCTGTCGGCTAGTCCCTGACATCTGTACTGCCTTGGCCAAAAAATCCATGACCTAGATAAAGATGGAGACAAGGGTTGCAAGCTGGCATATTGCACTGAGTTTCAAGCATCTGCTGTAGCCAGCTGAATTCTCCTTGGGCTCTTTCTCTTGACAGTTTTTTTGTTTTTTGGCTGGGAGCCGATACAAAGACACTAAATGAGAATTTAGTAGTGAACTGACTCATCTCGACTTGATCACACTACAGGCATGCAACTCACATCTCTGTCTGGGCGGCTCTGTCCAGAAGAGTGCTGTGATACCCACATGTGGGAGAGGACAGCTGGGGCCTTTACATGCACGAGCTGTGCCCAGAATAGGACATCACATGAGTTGGTTTACAGCAACTCCAGCTGGTTGTATCCTGGGAACTTTGCAATTTCTCTTGTTCCTTCTGTGGAACTGACCTGAGGTGGTTGGGTTACCCTGGAGTAAAAAACTTCTCACATGCATCTGAGATCTCATGTGAATTCATGGTCCACAGGAATTCAGGAGGGAGGCAGTGGGAGTACTGGAGAGAGGACCAGTTTACATCTTTCTCATTCAGGTTGGTAAGCTGCGGTTTTGTTCATTAGGGAATAACTTTGCTTCAGTGTGTGCTTCTCCTCACATCTGTATTATACAGGATGGGAGAGGATGCTTGCAGGACATATGTTTAATCTCAGACTCTACTGGATCCTGAACTCAGCCATGATACTCCATAAAATAGTACAGAAACTGACATATGAAAAGATCTGGTTGGGTGCCCTGACCTTCTCGTGACTGACTCTGCATCCATGTAGAGTGTCAATGTGGTTCCTGCAATGAAGATTTGTCCCCTCCAGGTGGTAGACATCTGTACTGGTCTGCTGGGCTCAGGGATACAGGGCCAAGGGTGCAAGTCTTTTGAGAACTAATTATTTGATTTTGTAGTGTGATTATCTGATTATCTTTGCGTTCATCCTCTCCGTCATTTTTGATGGTGCCGAAAAGAGCCATCTGTGAAGGACCTTCCCAGAAGGCATCGTTGGATGTGTAACTTGGTCCTTGGGGTTTTTTGTTTAAGTGTTATGGAACTCCATCTCCTAGAGTACAAAGCCTATCTGGGGTAAAAGGGACTAACTTAAACATTAGCATGAAGATCTAACAGGACATGATCCAATCCAATCTCAGTGGCTGCAAGATGTCATCTTGGAGTATAATGGGTTTAGACTGATTTTCAGATGGGTCTCTGTGGATGGATGGGAAATCCGGCAGAAGATGGGCATCCAACTCCACTGTGCTTATCCAGCAAATCATTCAGGAACAACAGTTTCTCTCTGGCAGCTCTCTGCCAATGTGGTCCTTATCAATTACTTATCCATTGGCTCACCCCAACCTCCTTTCCTGGGCATCCAGAGACTGTGTATCCCAGACAACTGCTGGGATTTTCTATCTTACAAAGTCTGAAAGCTGGGCATGTTTTACATCAAGTGCTACTGGTGTAAAATCTTGAATAGAGCTGTCAACACGAGCTGCTGGACTATCTCAACAGATGAGGAGAAAGCGATATGACTTCTCATATCCCTACCTTGCCACTTCCGAGATTTCCTGCATGGCTCAGTCAAACCAGTCCTTTCCCTAAGAGCACACATAGTGGAAATCTGACAATTTGGCTTCTTCCTACAGTTTTTGTTGCTTCATTGGGTCCGAACTGTTGACTTAGCAGTCTTTCTTCATGTGATTCCCTGAAATAGCTTCCCCCAAGCAGATGGCATGAGGACAGGACAGCCTCAGTGACACAACTTCTCTTTGAGAAGCTGCCATAGTGGTGGCTTCCTCTAGGGTGATTCTGCTCTCTACAAGGTTTTTAACTTCTCCTAAAAGCATCTAGGGGAAAATCTTCTTCAGCAGTGTTTTTTTTTTACCTAAAAAAGGTCAGCTCTTGTGAGTGACTTGGAGAAACAGCTGTCAGCCTCGTGTGCAGTATGTCATCTGGGTCTTGAAAGCCTTTTTGAAATCTTGGATGAAAGGTTGCTTCTCCTGAAGCATCCCTCCTTCTTCCCATTGGACACAGTGCCAGCAGAAACCCTGGCATATGAACTCATGCACCACCTCTTATAATATTGTTAAAACCTTTCTAATTTAGACATCTCTTGCCTTTTAGGGTTCCTTTTTTGGGACAAACTTTTTGGGTTTTCCTGCCAGAGCCCAGGGTGGTTGTCTGGAGGAGCAGGGAGAAGTGATTGCTGCAGATGTTGGTCTTTGGGATGCCCCTGCAGCCCTTTGCTTGCAGCTTTCTCAGCACTCCGGCCCCTCTCTGAACGTTTCTCACCCTGGGTGCCAGCCAGCATCACTGTCTAAGAATGAGAAGCAATTTAGTTCCTAAGCAACCTCTCGCCTGGCCTCTTGCTAAAGAGTGACTTAGCATTTCCCGAAGGGAAAAAGAGACTGTGGATAGGGATGTATTGAGGCAGGTTCTTCTAATGTGCTTAACCCTCCAGATGCTGGATTAATGAGCATCCCCTGAGTGTTGTGGGTCACTGCCAGTGGGGTCAGGGTGCTGTGGGAAGCCAAGTTCAACCTTTCTGGGTGAGCTTGAGTAAGGATTAAAGTCTGTAGCTGTTAGGAGTGTTTCTAGGATTGTGAGGACTGGCTTTTTCCTTGTTTGTTCTCTCTGCTTTCATTTTCCTCCTGACCTTAAGATATTTTGCTGTCTGTCAGTTTATTTCATTGTCCCTCCCACTCCTTCAAAAGCCCAGTAAAGAAAATGCCATTCTATGGAGTGTTTGTGCTGTGGTGACTACAGTTTTTATCTCAAGTCCACCAATTCTTGAAAAATCAATGAGCAGGTCACATTCCTTCCTAACCATCTCTGTCTGTCTGAGATATATTTCTACCACCTCCATTAGTGTTGTACCTCAGTAAATCAAGATCTTTACTGTTATTATCCTTCTCACATCCCTGTAAGTCAAAGCTTCAGGTAAACCATGATTATCCCAGGTTATTATTATGAAGAAGCCAGAGCCAAAGCATCAGGCTCAATTTGTACCTTCAGGATACCTGGCTTTCACAAAGGACATGCTGACTCCTGACCTGCTGTTTTCATTTGGTTCCTCCCAAACCTGACTTATTGAGGGTCTCAAGTCCTCTGTTGAGCTGGGGGGGTTGGAGGATGAGAGGGTGTTGAGCAGCTGCACAGAAAGGACAAGCAGCTCAGAAGGAAGATGTAGGATATGAGAGAGAGGGAATCATCCACTGGAGCCTAGAATCAGTGAGGCTGGAAGGGACCTCTGGATATCACCTCACCAAAGCAGGGTCACCAAGTGCAGATTGCTTAGATCTCCACAACTTCTCTGAGCAGCCTGCACCAGTGTTGGACCATCCTCACAGTTAAAAACAGAGATGATCCTTATGCTTAATGGTGTTTCCTGGTGGCATTTTGAATCTGTGTCTTGCCCCAGCAAGACCCACCTCCCTACACAGTTACCTGGCACATGCTTCACCAGTTTGTGCATGAGGACCTCACGGGAGATGCTTTGAAAGAAAGCATTATTAACATCCCTGTAAGAGGCACCCCCTGCTCTGACTGAGCCAGTCATCTCCCCACAGAGGGCTGTCATGTTGGTCAAGGGTGATTTAGGGGTCTTACTGCAGAATCACATGAAGTCAGAGGGGATTGTAGAAGGTCAAGATATGACTTAGTGGTAGCTGAAACAGATATTTCAATTTTCTTGAAGCATTTCAGCCATGATAGTGTAATTAAATTAAATGCTGTAGTAACATCTAGCAGCAGGGGAGGTGTTGGCTGGGCAGGCACAGGGCTTCTTTGTGGAGCTCAGCGACACACAGGGGTTTGTCATTCAGGATTTGCCCCCATGGCTGTCCCTATAATGGATGTACTGGCGCCAGCATGTCTCTCCTGATCCACTCACATCCCTGTCTATGCCAGGGGAAGGGGTCTCCTCTCTCCAGGCTGCTATGTAAAGCCCCACTCCCCTCTGTCCTCTCTAAATACAACTCAGTTGATATATGCAGTGAGGAGCAATTTTTTTCCTTTATTTTCCCCTACTTGCATCACTTTTGCAGAGTTCAGAGAAATAAGAGTGACAGCTCAGTACACTGGTGAAGCCAACAGGCAAGAGGAGGCTCTGCCTGAGGAGCAGTTCTGCCAAGTAAAGTAATACTTTCTAGCACAACTGATTGAAGCCGAAGACACAAGTGTGTCCTTACACTATACAAGAGCCTTGACAGATCTTGATGATCAGGTTCAAGCCAGAAAGAGCTGATGATAGATTTGGAAGTAGGACCCAAGCATGTTCCAGTGATTGTGGATGACCCACTTTGCTGCAGTGACTTGCCTATATATACTAGGAAAGAAACATTACTAATTTTTCTTCCCCTTTATTTACAAAAAATAAAATGGTCTGGCAGAGTCAGAATGCAAGGAATGGGCAGGCACACTGCCTTGTTTGTTGGAATGGCTGACAGATTAAATTAAGGTTTAAAAAAAAATTTAAATTAGGGAGGGAGAGAGAGAGAACAAGTGTTTTCTATTGGCAGAGTTCATTCACAAGTCACTCATTTCTCTTGCTCTTCAGGGAGTGATAGGAGACAATTAGCTAATTGGTTTGGGGAGGTGACCTGTCAGTGACTCAAGAAGGAAATGTCTCCTGTGCTATCTGACATAAAGAATATATTTTCAGCCCGTTGTGACAGCTGCAAGCACCCCCCATTAAAATCAAGGATGTAATGGCTGTAATAACGGCAAGCTTGGAATCCATCACAGCGAGGGAAAAGTAATGAAAAACCTGATAACATGCACTAAATTGCAGCCAGAGCTGATATGTTATGTTGTCAGGTTGATATATTTCTAAATTATCTTATCATTAGCACTGCCTAAGCGCCCAAAGCCTTTCTGAGGCTGAAATGTGTCCCCAATTACCTTTGCAGTTCCTTTAGTTCTGCAGCTCATCTGCCTGCAGAGCCGGGTACCTGCGTGTCTTCGTGATGGAGCCAGTGGTTGTGTGTGAAGCTGGGAGGATTTGAAATCTGGAATTTTAGCCCAAGCCTTTGGAAACAGGATTGCTCAATTTGCTAAGAGGTTGTGGATTTCTCACATTTTTCTCTAAGTTCTCAGGACCTGTTCTCAGAGTTGAAGGAATGGCTTCTTGTGTTGGGAGGCATTCTGGGTAGGACCTGGGCTGAGATGTTTGAAATACCCCCTTCAACCTTCTGCCCTTAATTTTGTGTGTTTTGGCAAAAGCAGTAGGCTGGGGGGAAGCAATGAGAAGGAAAAAGTTTGGCCAAGAAGGCAGCATTGCCCTCATGCCCTCAGACTCATGCCTCCGCACCTCTCCACCGATCTCACTGATGTAGCAAAACCCAAAATACTGAAGTGAGCATGTTACAAAGACACAGCAGTCATGAGATAATAAAGTGAAGAAAAGCAGGAAGTCTCCTTCAGCCCAAGTGATGTAATTTTTCCACAAACAAAACTTCATTCATGTGAACGTTTCAAAGAAAAAAAGAATAAGAAAAGCAGAAATGCAAGTAGGACAACTGCAGCTTTTAGCTGCTAGTGGTTGGAAGGAGTAGCAGGTCTGAAGTTGGTGCAAGGAGGTTTTCCTTAGGAAGGTGATTGGTCCTTTCTGAATATCAGATGCCTGAAAATAATAATCATCATCATCATCGTCATCATCAAAATCGTCCTAATTATTAAGGTTTTGGAAATTTTGGCTAGCAAAGCAAGTTTCCATCCCTTTGCGCAGTCCGACCGTTCACTCTTACTTCCTTGTGCTGTGCTCCATGCGCATATGAGACTGGTACAACATTTGTGCAGGAGGAATGGCTTTGCTCGTGTTGGTGAGGCTGAGTTTCCCTGCTGACAATGACAAGGATCAGCCCTGGGGACAGGTTCAGCAGAAAGAAGAGATAGAGTAAATAAGCACACCATGTCTAGGAGACTTCTGGCATAACTGCAGACATCCTCCTCAACCCTGCTCTGCAAATCCCTGCGGGAAAATATGCTGCTGGGTCTCCTGCATGAATGGGCAGGACCTGGTGGAGGGTCTGGAAGCATGGAGTCAGTCCAACACCTGTTTGGCTTGATGAGTTTAGGCCAGCGGTGTTTACGTGATGAATTAGGAAGGGTGATGTTTTCCATCTTGGTGGTGTGTCTGTGTTGATGTCAGACGGTTTCACTGCAGCACAAACAGGAGATGGTTACTATTTTAATCATCACTACACAAGAGTTTCTCGTAAAGGTCATAAAATCAAAATAAACCTTGATAGACTGACCCATCATTAGTGGTAAAAGCAGCTATGCACCTCTCAGGCATGTCCCACAGCAGGGCAACAAGATGTAGGCATGGTTTACTCACACAAAAAAAAAAACACTGACATTTTTCAAATCCATGTATTTTTTTATTTGTGTTGCAGAAAATTTTTAAAATTCCTAGTTTACTAGGTATCAAACCTTGTTGAAGTGTATGGACAGCTCATGTTTACCCCTCTGATTCCCTGGTGTTCATCCCTAAAGATTATGAGAGAGAAAGAGTGGCAGAGCTGCATCGTGCTGGATCTCACAGGGACTGAATTCGTGTTGAGAGGGAAATAGAGGCAAATGAAATAATTACAATCACATCAAGCAATTAAAAGGGGGGAGTTTATCAGCATCCAAAAGAGTCTTATTGCTCAGCCACCACTTTATCTCTTCACACAAGCAATGTTGGAGGCTGTGATTTGAATACTAAAAGGGTGAAGCTCTGATTTAGCTAATGACCTCATGCAACATCTGGGGTTGAAATTCCCAAATCCCTAAATTTTCTTAAGGGCCGACTTTCTTAGAAGTTTTATCTTCAAACCCTGAAGCCAGGTACCTTGCCTGGTACCTGGGCCTGGAAGAGAGGCTGGTCTTGAGGAGCTGTGCATCAGGATTAATACAGGTTAATGCATGCTTTAACCCAGATGAAGGGCTGAGATTGAGATCTCTACTATATGAACAGACTGAGGTGGGAAGTTCTGGATAAATCATTTTTGGCGGTCAGAAAAATCTTGAATTATTTTTAAAAATTTTTAAAACTTTGCTTTTCCTTACTCAAGAGGAAAATTCAGTGGAAGTGGAGAATAAAAACTTCTTTCTGGCCTGACCTGGACACTATCTTCCTGGATTCAGGGCATCCCATGCATGGAGAGCTCCCCATAGGGATCCCCCCAAATATTTATCACTGTGGTTAGTAGGGGACACTCTGCCTGATTTTGGCAAGGGTAGGATGGAGTTTTTACATCTGTCTTTGGCTGCTTCCCTGGGGCTGGCTCTTGTCTGCTCCAAGAGAACTAACATTGGTCCAGGCCGTGTGCTGGGAGGTGTTTACTGAAATCTCTGCATCAGGAGATTTCTATACATACCTCACTCTGGGCTCACTGCAAACATCCTGCCAGGAAGAGGAAACATTTCCTCTGCCCCAGGATAACCTGTCTTCCTATAGAAAGAGAATTGATGTTTCCGGATGGAGCATATGGATGTGGAAGAGAAGCCTGCACGTGCTCCTGCTGTGCCCCAAGGGTCAGTTCTAACATTGGCCAGAGTCAGTGGGGTAGCTTCACATGCTGAATGGCGTTTGGAGTAGGACTTGCACAAGGATGCTCCCTGGAGCAGTTTTCCAGGTGCCAGAAGTAGCTCAGGGCATTTGATTCCTCCCATGCAGCAGCTGTGAGGGCAATGGAGGTCCATGTTGGCATCCAAGGATTGGAGCTGGATGTAGAGGGAAAGCTGCTAAGTGTCATGCCTTAGAAACAAATACTAAAAAACAGGGAAAACAGAAAGAAAGAAGTGAGGGAGAGAGGAAGACTCCAGGAAATGAGGTGATTTTTTGTTGTTTTGTGCTTTTTTTTAAAATAAAATATCCAATAAAAGATTTCCTGCTGCATGAAATTGACAACACAGGAGGGGAAGGTCTTCCTAAATATAACAAGAGCTGTCTGGCCTCGCTAGACAGCTCCTCCACAGGGACCCCTGGGTTTGATAGGAGGATGGATCAGCCAATTCCAAGGGTACATCCACTGCAGCCCTCTCCTTCTCATTCAATAGCAATGGATTGAAACAAAGCAGAACTGGCTCTTCCTCTCCCTCCTTTCCCCCAGTATCAAAAATATCTGAAGTCTATGATGGAAAGCAATGGGCATGGAGGAAGGGAGGCATTGGCAAAAAGGAAGGGCTGGGGTAAACCTTGGGTCTCTCTCACATGCCTGGCAAGAGATGAGAAATAAAGAGGATGATATGGGATGTCTCACAGAGTCTGAGGATGTTGTGTATCTGAGAGCAGGATGTGACTCCACAGGCACCAGTGCTGTGAAGCTGGGTCAGCAGTAGGGCAGCACCTCAGAGAAGGCAACCAGCAGGTGAAAGAGTGTCATAATTGGGATTTTGACAGTGTTGACACTCTAGCATGGTCAAGTGGGAGTATGTGGCAGCACCTGGCTACCTAC
Source organism: Buphagus erythrorhynchus (assembly GCA_013400855.1). Classification (NCBI taxonomy): domain Eukaryota; kingdom Metazoa; phylum Chordata; class Aves; order Passeriformes; family Sturnidae; genus Buphagus; species Buphagus erythrorhynchus. The sequence continues at coordinate 46,423 of VZTT01009786.1, read as the reverse complement.
TTGTCTTACTGCTGCTGCAATCCATCAATAGAAAGGGGAGCAAGGTGAGATCTGAGTGCAGAGGTCAAGAATTGAGTTTTTCTTCTTGTCTCTCCCTGGTATGCCTGGTGCTAATCCAAAAGGGCACTTCTTATAACCAGCCTCAGAGAGCTGGCAAATAAGAAACACAGAAGGCAAAATAACAGTGGGCAAAGAGCTATGGATGTTTCCCAGCTTCATCTGCTGTAGTAGGCATTTCTTGCAAAGGAAAGAAGAATAGTAATAATGGTAAAAAATTTGCTGTTAAGTTTTTAAAATACTCATAACAAAGGAGAAAAACAAGAGGAGAAGAAAATTACATATTTGTCCTTCCTGCTGGGATTGCATGACACCAGGACCAGAGAGGTCACCACATTTTAATAGGTGACTCTCAGCTTTCTAGGGGCACAGCTCCATTGCTGCAGTTCAGCCCCATCTCTTAAGACCCCAGGCTGAGTTTCCAAAACGTCACGTTTTGTGACAACTTTTGTTGCTATCTCCTGGTTCAATACCAAGCCAGCCTTTGGATTGCTCTGGCTCAACAGAGCAGCCAAAAGGCTCCCAGAGGAAACCAATGCTTTTATGGAGGAGGAGATGATCCACTTTTTAACGACACTAAAATATAGACAAAAAGCTTTGGGAGCACTGTTATCTGATCTGTTTCTCTGCATTGGCCACAGCTGCAGTTTGGGGGTTGCTAAGCCCTGCATGCTGTACGTGTCCTGTGCTGCCTGGATTAGGGGGATGCCGTTCCCACAGTCAAGCAATTTCAAAGTTTTAGGGATTTCTACACCTTTCCTTGGGACATGTGATACCAGCTGCACTTTGGGGATAAAGAAGAGGCTGGAGAGCCTTTGGCCGTGACCCAGGCTAGTAGACCCCAGGTGAACCTTGGGAAGACGTACTGAGCACTGAGTGTTCAGCATCCCCAAGCCAAAACCTCCCATATCTGAGCAGGTTTTCAGATCTTCCTCTGGAAAACCAAGGGGATTTACCCAGTTGGCAGATGGGAGATTGCTGTTGTCAAGCCACAGCTTTCTTGTATTCAGCACTTATGGCTGAGCCAAGTTGCAGGGAAGCTGTGGCACCTGGAGAAATGCCAAGGGGCTACAGCTTTTGATGGCTGTGGTTGTTCTTGCAGCCTCTCGGAGATGTAAATCCAGGAAAGCTTAAAACCAGTGGAGTCTGTCTATATGTTAACCTGAGTGTCCAAAATGAGGATCCAGCCCTAAATCTATATTTCTGCTGCAGTGATGACTTGGGCCAGGAGGAACTTTGGGTGTTGAAATCACACCTTATTACATATAAAACCTATATCTTCTTCCTATTGTTTCAACCCCTTCATTAGGGCATTGCTATCCTGTTGCTCCTCCCCTCCCGCATCCCAGGATCCAGAGCTCTCTGACAGAAGTCACATCATCCTAGCTTCACTTTGAACTTCTTTAGTTAAATGATTCCTTTCTAGGAAAAAGGGGGGGAAAATAAATTTCCTTAAATTTCTTCAAATTGCATAAAACATTTGAACGTATGAGAAACTGGGACATGCAGCAAGTGATTGCTGGACCTGACCTGAGCTAAGCCTAGAAGAGTCTTATTCTGAAAAAAGCCCATTAGTTCTTCCTCATGTATGGCATCCTAGACAAGCTTTTCACCCAGTTTTGATCAGCAAAGCCACAAGCATTTTACTCGTCCTGTGAGGCTGTGCATAGGAAACACAAACAGATCCTTCCTGGAGCGCAGTTCCTATGCGCTCTTCTTGTATAACCTTGGATGGTTCCCGGATGCTCTGCATGGTGCCACGTGATGAAGTAATGATTGTGATCATTGGTATTTTCACCTTCTTGCCCAAATAACTCCAGGACTCCATGGAGGATCTTCCCAGCTGATGTAGGAACCTGCCTGGGGAGCACACAGGGGTGCTGAGGCATGTGGAGTGGGAAAAGACAGCTTTGTACAATCAAGGTGATGCTGTGAGAGATCATAGGAGGTGAACGGGACAATTTTTGCAATAAACGGGTTTGAAATGGGGTTTTTTGCATGTCACAAACACTTGTCATATGTTTTGTTTTGTAGTCCCAAATGGGATGAGTGTGTACCATCCTAGAACCACTCTGCATTTCTTTGAGCCTACAGACGACAAAATCTTTTCCACCACAATGTAAGAATTGTCTCCAGTGCCAGGAACATGGATTCCTGGAGCCACTGGGCCAAGCCCAAAGCCATCTTATGCCCTCCAGCACCCCAAAACACATCAGGTTTTACAGCTGATGCAAGCTGGGGTTTTCTCAGCCAGAGTTAGAGTTCAGAGTTTGGTTCTGAAACAGCAGCGCTGGATTGATGCTGTGATGTTCATCTTTCCTACCACTGCTTGGAAATGCACTGAGAATCCAACGGGGGAGTTAAATCACAGAAGCAATTTACTGTAGGTCTTTTCCACGCAGCTCTGAGATGGCTGATGATAAATACAAGAATATCAATATTGCAGAGTGGCCACAGGTTTGGAAGTCAGTGACACAGCAAGTGCAAGGCATTTTAATGCTGCGGAGGAGAGGAGGGAGGGATGAGGTGCCCAAGAGGTGCTGTTTGCAGGTAGAAGCCTGCTAACGAGCCAGGGTTGGAGCCTCATCAGCTCGTGAGGAAAATCACAGTGTTCAGAGGGTTTCAGAGCTCTGTGCCATCATGGAGGGGGTGGCACCTCTGCAGAGGCTCCAGGAGCACGAGTGTCCCAGGCTGCACAACAGCGCCCTGGTGAACCTGGTACTACCTCGCGTTTTAGGAAAGCATCTCTGTGGCATCTTAATTTTGGTAAATTAAGGCAGAAGCAACTGCTGAGAGCTGAAAGCCTGGTTCTAGGCATCCAACAGGTCCATGCAGTGCTGTCATAGCTCCTTTGGAGATGTGGCCAGCAGGGAGCCTGCTCACAGCAGGGCAGTGAGGTTCTTCCAGCAGCTCTGCCTTTAAGCAAGAGCTAAGAGCCAGGTCTGGGAGGATGCAGGGTGGTGGGGATGTCTGAACTCTCTCTGCTGATGTAAAAAATGCTACTTGAATTCTTCCCAGAGCACTATGTGAGTAACTAAAAGCTGTGGAAAGGGTTTTAATCTCACCTGGAACATCCCTGTTCATTCGTGATGAATTTAAGAGAGGGAACAGTGGCTCCTTGACTGCCATGAGTGGATATGCTCAGTTCTCTTCAGCTCTTTGCCATAAGCTGGGTCTTGGACTGGCTGTTTACCCCCATTGTTATCCATTCTTCACATCCAGCACTGCGAGGACAGCCATGGCCTGGGAAAATTCAACATTCTCTTTCCCTAATGAAGCAAGAGGTCAAGACTGGATGAGTAAGGCAGAAACTTGCCCCTCTGGGGCAATTTGAAAGATTCTCCTTCTCCTAGTAAATCCCCATGATTCCAGATGCTTTTTTTCCCCATGCAGCTTTCCCTTGTCTTTCTGTAGCTGGGAAGAAGAGCTGAAATGGGGAATTGTCCCACGTGGCTGCAGCTTCACACAACTGTCTGACACATTGACATCCATCAGCCCATCAGAAACAGGCACAGGAGTATGCCAGGCAGACCTCAGCAAGTGTGAGTCTCTTCTCCTGATGGAAGTCAATATAGGATGAGGCATTAAGATTGCCCTCATTCCTGAGCATAAGCAAAGGAAACACATCTGTGGCTGGTCAGTAGGAGCCCAGCCCTGCTAAAACTGAGACTGGGATTACTCACCTTTCACCCTTCCTGTCCCATCATCCTCTTAGCATGTCCAGGCTTATAAAAAATTCAGGTGTGTTAAGTGAAACAGCTGTGGATTTGCAAAGAAGCTGAATTCAGGTGCTTTCCAGGGAAAGCACTGCCCATGGACAAGTCTTGGCTTGCAAGCTCACTGCTTGGAGGGATGGAGGCATTGGGTTTGCACCATCATCTCCAGGCATCCTTTGGGAAGCCCAATATCCAACCCTGAAATCCTTTCCGAGCTGGGACATGAAAATAAGTGAAACCTGTTTAGTTCTTACAGGCAGGATTTAATCACCTTAAATTATTCTAAGTGGATGGGGAAGCACCCTGTGATCTCCAAGCCAAGCAGGTCACCTTTAATTTCCTTTTCCTTCCATCAGTAATGCTGGTGGATGGGTGTTTGATTTATTAAGCGCTGAATAACAGGGCTTTGGTGTGTATTGCTGTCAGAGAGATAAATAGGCCCCTTTGAAGGCAAGTTTCAGGGAGGTGGCTGTGGCTTTTTGAATATATATATCCATAAAGCAGTGCAGTCCACCCCCTCCTTTGGACATCCACGATCTTTCAGATTGCACACAGCTCTCCCCCATCTGCCCTGGGCCCTGTAACGTGCTTGGAGTGATGATCCCCTCCGTGCCCTGCTGGGAGCATGATTAATGCCTGCAAAGTGCTTTGAGAACATCAGATTAGTAGGACAGAGCCTCATTATTATATTAGCAATCACCGGATCCTTGGCCTTTTTCACTCTCAGCACACTTAGAGCCGCATCTGAAAGCCAAATGCTGTTTACTAGCAAACCTCTCTGCGTTTGGATACTTTGGGGAGGGCATTTTGTGTTGTTCACAGGTTTATTTTTAATGATGCACCTGTGGTCCAGACTCCTCCAGGGTCCCCACAAACCACTACCCTGCTTTTCAGGCAAACACTATGAAGATTAAAAATAAAGACCACTGGGTACTCGCTGTTATAACTATAGAAACCAAATATTTGCTTCGACTATAAAAGGCAGGAGTGTTTATGAGTACAAGGCAAAAAGGCATTTCCAGCCAAAATGGAATGTATTTTAGTTCTGCAGACTATTTATAGATAGGCAGCCACTCTAAATTTGAATCTTCCCTTCCGTAAGCAATTTTTTTGTGCCTACTGGGATATATCCTCGTCTGGGGTTTAGCAACGTCACTCCAGGGTATCCAAACAGTTTGGAGTCACCTTATGAGACATGAGACATGGTGACTTGTTCTGGGGGGTTTCTCTGGCAGTTCTGTGAAGCCACAGAAGTTAGCTTGAAAGATGAAGCATTTCCTTTGACTGTAAATTAAATATTTTGATTTGGACCGATTGTTTTAACCCTTCCAGTGTGAAAGTAAGTGTGACTTTAAACTGAAAAATCCAAACATAGTTATGAAATGCTAAAACTATTTGTTTCAGGAGCTTGGAAGGGAAATTAAAGGATGTTTTTGGCCGACCAAACTGGAAAAAAAAATTGCAGAATTATTATGTATTAGCAAAACATTTCTTGCCATGTCTGTCCTAAGATTTCAGCTAAAAATCAGCCCTCATCCTTGTGCTTTACATTTGAAACTGGTAGAGATGGAAGAGAAAAACAGGGTGTAGGTGAGGAAGTGTGCTCGTTGAACAACCTGAAGACTTGCTGGGAGCAGGGCTGTGTGATGTTAGATACCACTTGCCCTTGCCTTGGTGAGCACCAGCATCCAAGAACCTTCTCCTTGTTGGCAGCTGCAGGTATAAAACCCGACATAAGGGCTGTGTGTGCTTCTCTGAGTCCCATCATGACACAACAGGTGCTACAGAGACCTAGAGAGCAGCTGTAAGTCAGGGAGCTTCAGGAAATGTACATGGAGAGACCCAAGCCCCATTTAGCAAAGGTGGTGAGTGAGTGCCTACATTCCTGCTCAGCCAACTCTGTAAAACTCCCTCAGTGATTTCTCTCTTGTCCTTGGTGTTTACACCTTTCAAATATTTGCAGACAGTTGAGTTGCCAAGCCCCTGCTAAGCTGCCATTAAGCCAAACTAAACACATGAGCTCAGAAAGTCGGTCTCTCTGGCTCCATGATAATAGTTTGCTTTGTTCTTCTCTGAATTTCCTGCAGTTTATTGATATTTTCCTGGGATCCTGGCACCTGCACCTGATGGTGATACAGGAGGTGCTATCCTAGAAGAAAACCAAATGATGAGTAGGGAATCCAGGTGCCTGTGGCATATGAAGCCAGAAGGAGTGCTGTGTTTCATAGGGTCTAGGTGCTTCCTGGTCTTGTTTAACTAAGTGCAGAGAGGAGGTGGCCCCAAGGCCCCTTGGCTGAACCCAGGGACCAGCTAATTGAGGCCAGCTGTTAACCCAGCTCCACCCTGTTTACTACTAGCACTGGATCAGTCTTTGTGGAGGTCACTGGGTGCCTGTCTCATGGTCCTTCCTTGGGCTCATCCCTACTGTCTTATCCTCAGTAAAGTTATCTGAAACTGAGCTTTGCCAGGCTCAAACCCCTCTGAAGACCTGCAGCATCAAGGGGATCTCCAGAGCTTCTCTCCCAACTCACCTGTGTGTGGGAGGGCTGCCTTCTCTTGTATAAAAAAACCCTACTAAGCCTTATCTCTAGACATAATCAGACAATTTTGAAGCGCAGACTGGTCTTGCTCACAGATCTTCCGAGTCTCCATTCTTCCATGCTCCTGCTGCTTCCATGCTCAGTCTTTCACTTGATTTTGCTGGCTGTAGCAAGGAGACATCCTTGGCTTGGTGTTGGACTTTCTTCTGCATCCTAGGATGCTAAGAGTGGTTATCAGGAGAGTCTGGGCTACACGTGGAGCCCACCCTTGCTGTGAAGGACAGCTGGTGTCCAGTGTTTGCTCAGCGTGGAGAACCCAGCAGGGTCTTCATTGCTCATCCTTGCTGGTGGGAGGGTGAGGAGGCCATGTGTAGACAGGTCAGGGATCCATCATGGGCTTCACTCCTATTTACACAGCTGCAGAAACCACTTGAGCTCTCAAAGGGCATCCATAGAGTCAGCATAAACCATGTGCAGCAGGGCTGCTGCAGTTTGGTGGGGCAGCATCAGGCTGGACTGGGAGTGCAGGGATGCACAGGGCTTTCAGGAAGTTCTCAGCAAATGCCGAGCGTGGGATCCCCTGCACATCGGGAGGTGATGTAATAAGGAGTGCCTTCCCTGAGACTCTTGCAGAGGAATATCCTTGGAAAAACATATCCTTGGAAACACCCAGCCAGGTAATCTGAGGTATCAGATACCAGTGTAAACTCCCCATCTTTGTTTCCCAAACCAAACATTCTGTGCAAGTTGGGGCAGAAAAGCCATGTACTCCATGCATTTGCCAGCATAGCCAGAGAAGTCCCATGTTTTATTAATGTTGCTTTCTAAAGATGAAATGCCGCCAAAGGAGTTTGTAAATAGGGGCCTGTGCAGGAACACAGTGACTCCTTTATCACCTGTAGTTGCAATCCCTGATCATGGCATGCCTGCATGCCTGTGCCCACACCTTGGTCCCCTGCTTGCTGCTGGGAGCCAGAGATAACTGCACTGAAATATGGAGGGAGAGACACACCAGTGTGTCAGATAAGCAGGAAAATTTGAATTGAGCAATGCTGGGATGGAGGTGCAGCACCCTAAAACAGATGTGAAAACATCTTTCAACTTCACTGTGCACAGACGCGAGCCACCAGATCACCAAGCTCAGCCTGCCCTGCCGAAGAGTTTGGGGACAAGGGCTCACAGAGGACCTGTTTTTCCCTGGCAGACCATGCAAGACAGTCCTTACAGCTTCGAGTAAATCATCCAAAGAAACTCCATGCTCCCTTTGGAAAGTATCTGTGGTACTCCATGACCCCAGATTGCTTAAGGTACACCTCTGAAGGCTACATTTGGCTCAGCAGGTCGGGTCCTTCATGAAGATTGGCCACAAAGAACATTTTCTTCTGGCCTGCCTGGTCCAGACACGGTGTTCCTGTTCCAGGATGGATCCCAGATGTGTGTTAGCATTACAAATACATCTCAAATCCCAGCTGCCAAGTCCTCCACCCCCATCCCAGTCCATCGTCTAGAGAGATGATTAACACATCCTGCAATAAAACTCATCAGTTACTGCTCCTTCCACCCCTCTTTGCTGCAGGTTCAGGTTCCCACGTGCTGTTTTCTACCTCTTGGTTTGCAGAACTGGAGCAGGGAGAAAAATTACTCCTCAGCCATCATATAACCACACTTCCCACCCCCAAAGTATTTTTGCAGATGGCATTTCAGTCATTGTTTTGTAACATCCTTCTGAGTTTGACTCTTTATCTGATGCTTGGAAAAAGGTGGCACAACAGGGTAAAACCCCCTTTCTCCAGGGGCTTTTGACAGATTAATGGCTGCTGCAGAATCAGATCTTGCAAACCCCTACCTCTCAGCCTTGCATTCAGCCTTCTGCTGCAGTTTATTCTGTTCACTCCCATTCTGGGTAATTCAGCTCATTTAACACGCAGGGTATGTGAGCTTTATGAAACTAAGAATAAGCAGAGGTTAATGTGTTGCATGTCTATCTCCAAGGTACTTCCTGCAGGTCATTTCTTTAGGGGTGAAATTTCAGATACTTTTTAGGTATCCTCATGAATCTTTCTTTGCTTACTCCCATAGTATCAAAGTTATTTGGCAGTCTCTTTGCTTGAGATAAAGAGCATCACATGAGAATGAGCCACAAAAAAGCATTTGAGCTTTAATATACTCCCTCGCAGGAACCTGGTATGATAGTCAGGGCAATGAGCAGGGCACAGGATGGAGCTCCCAAAGCCCCCCAGGTCTGAAGGCATCTTGTGGTGTCTTTTTGTCATTGCTGCACTTTCCAGGTGCTTTCTCGGTGATGAAAGCAAATGGAGCTTTTGTGTCCTCTCTAATAACATGAGAGTACTGTAGAGTCTGAGCACTTTGCAGGCTGCCTTTCTGGGAGGAGAGCAGCTTTATCTTTGTGACACTAATGGAAGAAACAAGACCTAATGACAGCTAATCCTGCTCATTTCAGTTACAGGGCTTCTTTGGTGCTGAGTGGCATTTGCGCTGTCAGTTTGGCTTTTGCTGAGCAGTGTCTTGCTCTTCCACATCCCATACAAGTTAGCTTGAATCAGGGATTTCTGTGGAGCACATCTAGTGATTCTCTTGCTAAGAAACACAGGAGCAGGTAAGAGGAGAGTCTGGGTGTAGGTCTGGACACCTTTGACTGGAGGGTGGTCAGGATACACCTTTGCTGCCTCATGAGCAGATCCCACCACGTGTGGATGGGTTCATCCACCACCCTTCATCACATTTTCCATTTAGGTTGCTAGAGGAGGCAGTATGGGGAGAAATCAAGGTTTATTTCCCAAACCCACAGGTTCAGGGAGGGATGAGCACTGCCTAGGAAGTGGGACCAGGAAGTCTTGTTTCTCTGGCTGTGTCCATTTGGCATAGGGGCTGAATGTTTCCTTTGTGGTTTGGTCTGTGAAGGCTTGTGTCTAGCCCTTTGCTCTCGTGCCAGGGGGTCCCAGCACTTCCATCCTGGAGCTGTCTCACTGAGACAAAGGACACCAGTCTGCACACAACTTCCCCAGCTCTCCCTTTCACCCTTCTGACGGTTTTGTGTTGGAGTGGAGCATGTGTAAGTGGGTCAACAAAGAGGTCATTTTTCCCAGTGCAAAGTACCCTAATAAATTAACCAGTGAGAATTTTAATAATACATGAAAGGAGAGATGTTTGCTGCGTTTGGAAAGGCTTTTCAGCTATTGATGGGGTCAACAGCTGGGTCAGTGGCCGTTGGGATTCCAGTGGAGGGAGAGGTGGTGGGCATCATCCTCCACCGATGACCATATCCGTGCTTCAGGACAAAACAGAGCTACCTCTGTTTCAGCCCACTGATACAAGTGTTGTTACCAGTTTTTGAACACACATTAATGGGCAGATGGAGGAGCTGCTATGGAGTGCTGGTAATGTGGAATTAGTACCCACCCTGCTGTCCACTCCTTTGAAGCCTGAGGCACGTGGGCTTCAAGCTGGGCTTCCAGCTGGGTTTTCAAAATGAAGAGAGTTGTGTGATCAGTCAGGGGAAACAGTAGACTACCTCAGTTGTGTCTGGCTGCAGCCACTTTTAATGGAATCATTTAAATTTAAGGAGAAAAGGCTAATCCACAGGAGCCACACAAAACAGTCCTGTTGATCTGGTAGATCCTTGGCTGTTGTGAGGTGTTTTTCAGCACCTCAGATGATTTACTTCCCTTTGGCTTCCTTGATTTTAAAGAAGTCATTAAATAAGGCAATCTGTCACTATGATCCCAGGTTATTTTTCTGCCCTGTCCAGCCAGATGTGTGGCCATTCTTCAGGTCGGAGTCAGAATATTTAATATTCTCACTGTGCTATTGGTCAGACAGGAAACAGGAATGACCAGAAACCCTGTAGCATCCCTAATATACAACTGCAAGGGCTTCTGCAGGCTCTAAGTTTTAGAAGACAATGGTGATGTGACTGTTCATTAGCAGTAGGTTGTCTTTGAATGGGCCAACTTCTCATCCATTTGATCTTCTCATCCATGTTGACTAAACCATACTACTGTTTATTAAGTGACCTATTATGCACTTGAGTTCCCAGAGCCAGATAGAGTATTTGAGCTCAGGAATATCTTCCCCAGCCTTTGTTTGCTGGCAAAAGGCAAAGGCTGGGGCAAACACATTGTGGTTAATCAAGTGCCTCAGCAGTTGACTGCTGTTCCTGAAGGCCATGGCAGACTCTGCCAATGCCCAGTCATCTGCTCTTGTAGCACTCGTTAAACCCTGGTTGTCTGCCTTTGAGGTGCTACCTTTTGGGGAAGGTCTTTCCTCCTGCAAGGAAGCCAAGGGCTTTCCTTGCTCTCTTCCAGATTCTTTGTGGATGGTCTCTGGAGACTGCATCTCCTAAAGCCTTCTGCTGCAACCAGAACTCTCAATTGCTGTCTTCCCTTGATTTTCATAAGGGTTCCCATCACTGAAGGGCCATGGAGAGGTTTGAAAATCTGGTATTGGAAGAAAAGATGAGCAAAGCAACATGAAAAGCACATGGAGGTCCAGGAAGCAGTGGTCTTCTCACCTTTCCACCAAAACATGGGAAAAGAAGACAACAGTTTTCCAGATATGGGGAGAAACAGATTAAGTTAATCCTGATTAAGGGAGTTACTTCCAATCCAGAAGGCAGAAGAAACACTCAGAAGGGACTCCCTAGGCAGCACTAGGTTGAATCCCAGCATCAGTCCTGGGCCTAATTGTGAAACCCACAGGTCTGCCCATGTCAGGCAAGCTGTCAGGCAATGAGGGCTTAGTCCATACAGCCCCAAGCACCTGGCAAGTGAATTAAAACCTGGCAGATCCCAGGAAGATGTCACTCACAAATGGGGCTCTTCATGCCATTTTTCAGGGATTAATACTAAGTCTCAGCATTTCCCTAAGTGAAGCAGATCTAATGGCTCCTGTGGGGAGAAGCTGCCAGTGGCACAAAGGGTAATGAAACGGTAAATGTTGAAGACAAATTCATCAGACAGGGCAGTCTGGATCACTTGGCAAGCAGAGCACATTTGAAAAAAATATGTTAGAAGACAGCCCAATGCAAAATTGAACATCAAAGGAGAAAGAAATAAGATTGTTCCTAGAGAAAGGGGCAGTGAATCACCAAATGCGGGGTTTTCTGGGTTTGGTAGAAAGAAACTGCATGAGCAGCTCCTGATGTGAGTTGAGGCTGTGGCAGAAACAGCTACAGTGACCTTTGATGTTTAAATGAAGGGGTAGGAGTTGCATTTATTTTTCATTATGTGCAACAACAGCAAAATGTGTTTAGAGTAGCTGGCTGCTAATGTTGATGCTGAAGAGGAAGAAAGGAAACATGACAGTATTGCAGAAATGGTGTTTAGCACAGAAATTCATAGACTGGCAGCTGGTTAGTTTCCTGGAAGAGATGAGGGGTTGGAATAGCCAGGTCACTGTGGTATTTTCTCTCTGTGAACATGCTAAGGGAGCTCCAGTCTAGTGGAAAAGGGCATCATGAGAGCCCTTTGCAAGATGTCAAACCCACAAAGGGACAGATTGGAAGCAACCCCCTGCTTGTTTTTCTTTTTTCTGGAGGTGGTGACTAAGTATGAGGACAAATGATTGGTTAATGGGGTCCATATGGGCATAAATGTGCATTTAATTAAAAGCCTGTGATATAAAAGAAATCAGTTTACAATCAGAGTAATTCAGGTTGGAAGGGACCTGAGAAGTCTTGAACTGCCTGAATCTGTGATTCTCACAGGTATGGGGGAACTTGGAGAAAATTTCCTTTTGTAGGCGCAGGGTTGTGGAACTGGAAGTGTTGTGAGGACCCAACACAGACCCCAACCAAGTGTTGTCACTGACAGATGTTTTGGCTATTGGGCACATCTGGAAAGACATACCTCACTGTAGCAGGCTGGAAAACAGCTGTCTGCATATTTTACCTGGCCACCCTCAATCAGCTGTGCAACGAGTAAAATCTGGACCCTTGCATGGTGCAGATTTTGGGTTGTCCCTATGTGTACCCTGAATTATCGCCCGCTGCCCCCAGCCCATTAGCCCTTCTGCCTGAGCACAATGCCTGTCAGCAGAGCAGTGGGCAGGGCTGTGAGCTGGCAGGGCTGAGGGAGAGCCTTGGGGAGTGTTTGTGTGTGCATGTGCTCTCTGTGAGTGTCTCCTGGAAACCAGCAAACCCCCCAGCAGGCTTCAGAGGGGCTTGACAGAAGGATGAGATAATTAAGACTCCATGAGTTTCATCCAAAAGGGTGAGCTGGAAGAGGAGAGAAATAATGTTTAACTAAAGAAAGGCTTTCACACAAGCTCACATGTTATGAAGCATCAGGGAATCCACTCATTCAGAGTGCCCTTTCAAGCTGCAGGAATGAACCTGAGGCCCTAAAATCAACTAAATCATGAGATTCCAGCTGATGGGTGAGTGCCATTGGGGCTGATCTCCACAGAGCTGTCTTTCTCATAGCAGCTTTTGGCTCCATTTCTGATTTTTGCCCACATTTAATGTGTTTGGCTTCACAGCCTCCTGCCTCTCTGTCTTGCCAAAGGGGAAACACCCACGTTTCCCGGAGCAAAGCAAGGGCACCATGTGGAGCCACGAGGGTTGAGCTCTGCTGTGAGGGTTGGTGTGAACAGTGCTGCCTCTCTTGCCCCTTCCAAGCCTGGCACATTTGAACATCTGTAGAGGGTCACTCCGAAGTCCTTTTAGTGTGGAATGTTGCACAGTGGTCAGTGAGCCAGCATCTAGGCTGGTAAGACTTCCTCCTGCTCCTCTTCATAGTATTTTCCTTGTCGTTAACAGTTTTCATTGCAGACACCTATCACACACAGTGGCACTCAGTGATTTTGTTTCTGTGACCTTGTTCAGTCTCCAGCTGGGGCCAGCTAAACTTGAATCCTTCTGAGCATCCTTCAGCAAGGTCATTACTGTGTTGCCCAAAGTCTCCTTTTGTGTGCCCCAAGCCTGGCTCCTGTTCCTTTCCTGTGATATCTTGCCATTCTTGTCTTAGGCAATAGTGAGTAAGTCATCTCCATCACCTTCTCCCTGCCACTGATGGTTTCCTCAGCATCTCTCCTATGCTGACCCTTTTCCAGACCTGCCTCACTAGCTCTTGCAGAGAAACCATTACAGCCCTTTGATCTTCCTTGTTGCCCCTTTTGTGCCAGCAACTGTGATGTTGGCTCTGCCACATCGGCAGTTACCATGAGGAGGTGCAAAGGGTTGTCTAGCAGACTGTGAGTTCAACATGAGCCAAATTAGGCTAATTTCTCCCGTTGCAGAGGTTAGTTGAGCTGGAAGTGGTTACAGATGATGAGACAGCTCATTAAAGTGGCTGAAAATTAACAAGCCTCAGAGCTTTTCTAAAATTAGAAATCATCCCTGGAAAGGCAAGCCTACCCCAAATATCCTGCTACAAGCCAGACTTCTTTAGATGACAGGAAAAACATCCTCACACTTTACTATCAGCTTCACCCCTATGATATCTCCAGCTCATCCTATGAAACCAAATTGGGTGGTGGTTTTTGCTGTGCATAGAGCCTGTTAAGCTCAGAAGGGTCTCAGTATCACCTTGTAAGGCACTTCTTCTGCAGCCTTTAAGCAAAGGAAGTGGCATGCCAAGGGAAGGGGAAAGCATCCTGATACACCTCTCATTCCTGATACCCAATTTTAAGTCCATCTGTACTTCCATCCACCTTCACCTGAGAGATTGAGGGCAGAGTGGTTTAATTACGGGATTCACCGCTAGAGCTAACATGGGTGTATATATCCAACTGATTAAAACTAAATCTCAAATTGGCTTTTTCAGACTCTTTTCTTTGTCCAAAAGTGCTGCTTTAATTCAGCCTTGCTTTGAAACACAAGCAGTGTTCAGGGCTTAGAAAGGGTTCACTGACAGGGAATAGATAGTAGCCCCTTCCCTTTCTCCCTCTGGGTCTCATGGATGCTCATTGATGTGGGACAAAAACCCCAAAATGCTATGCCCTGCCTGGAAATTTTCCCTCAGCCAAGCCCAAGCCTGGTGGAAGTAAACCTTGTCCTCTCTTGAGCATCTTCCCAGGTGTCACAGAGGGCTGGCAAGAGGTGACACAGTGTGGGAGAGCATCCACAACCTCCAGGAGAAGGAAGAGGGGACATGTGCAGTGCTGTTTTGTCCCATGATGCCCATCACTGGGCACTTATGGGATAACTCATCTGTGCAATGAACTTTTCATGAGCAGAGACTGGTGTACATTTGCCAAAGAAGCCTGGAGCAGGAACTGTGGCTCCTGCCAACACAGAACGGGTGCTTTTGGAGCAGATCTCTGTTCACAGAATCATAGAATGGCGTGGGTTGGAAGGGGCTTTAAAGACCATCCAGTTCCAACCCCTCTACCACAGGCAGAGACACCTTCACTAGCAGGTTGCTCTAAGCCTCATCCAACCTGACCTGGTAAACTTCCAGGGATGGGGCATGCACAGCTTTTCTGGGCAGTGAGGGTAGGAATTCAAGGTAGCCCAAAGCTAGGACTGAGGGAAGGGAAATTGCTGACAGTGCTGTGGAATTTATTTTGCTCTTGCAGAGGCCAGAAAGCTAGAAAAACTCAGTTATCAAAATGCTTTGCTTCAAGTCATTTATTCATGCTGCATTCCCATGTCCAGCCCTGCTTGTGTAACGGCCGGGAAAGCTCTTATCAGAGACTGATACCAGAGTCTCAGGAGGGAAAAAAAATCTCTGAGCAGCTTGCTTTTGCTTCCAGAAACCCAAAGCTGAAAAAGCAAACTGAACTCTGCTCCTGCTCTTGTGCTCACATGGCACAGGCTGACTTGCTCTGGTGTGTTGGTCGGCTCTTGAACGCAGGGTTGAGTGAAGCCAGTGGTGGCAGCTGGGTTTTGCAAACAGACCTGGACAACAGCAGCCTTGTTGTGCATCATGTCAAATATGTGTGACTATAGTATCATGATATGTATGACAAGTGAAATATCACATCACAGGCTACTGGGACATCCTGTTTGGTTGTTGCAGCCCCGTGTCCTGTCAGCCTTCAAAGAGGTCACGAAGTACAAGCCTGGGTATCCTGTAGATCTCCAGGGAGCCACTGTCTCTGCCTATCCCACACCACCCACCTGCTTGCACCTCCTCGGAGTGCTGCTCCAGTGCCCCACAGAGGATGTGCCATGGCAGGGCGGTGAGAGATTTCAGCTAGGAATAACAGAGTGGAATACAGAGCAGGGCTGAATAGCAGGAAATAATTTCAGATAACAAAATCCATGCACAGTGGCAGGAATGCACTGGAGGCTCTGCACATGGACCATTCGCAGCCAGCCCCGAGGCAAGAGCTAGACTCCAGGTTCTTCCTGTGAACCCCTTGCTTTCCTAGCACCTTCCCACTTGCAAAGGTGCCATGCAGCTTTCAGCAGAGGGAATTATTCAGAGAATGTTGCTTTAGTCAATGAGAGTTGAAAAATGCCAGTGCTGCCCATTCACATGCTAAATGCTGTGGGTAGATGCACTGGTCCCACATGAGGACCCAGAGTCTGAGTGGTCTCATCAGGTCTCCATATGACAAGTTCAACACTCCTCACCAGGACTGGACCTGATTATGGAAGAGTAATTTAAATTTGGAGATAACTGAGGTTAGAAGAGACCTTTGGAGTTCTCTGAACCAACTCCCACTCAAGGTGGGTCTAGCTTGAAGTTAGAGGCAAGTCTGGAGGTAAATCGTGTTACTCCTGGTCTTGTCTAGGCAGGTTCTGAACATCTCCAAAGATGAAAATCACCCCATCTGGATTTTTTGTTGTTCTGCCCCTCACTGTGAAGCCTTTTCCTTATATCTAATGAGACTTTTCTGTTGTGTCTCATGCTATCGCCATGCTTCTCCCAGTAGATTTGGGTCCATCCTTTCTACACCCTCCAGACAGGAGCACTCCCGGACCTGCCAGGGTTTCCTGTGTCCTTTATTCTCAGACAGTCACAGCTTGTCTGGTGGTGTAAGTACAGCCTCCCTGTTTGGTATTTTGTTTTTCCATCCCATCCTTAATCAGGCAGTCCAGCATCCCATCAGAAATGCTGTCAGTGCCCTCACATCCCAGAGAGAAATCGTTATTTTCCTAAGATTGACCATGCAGCACAAAGCTGCTGAAATCTTTTCAACCAGAGAGTTCCCGTAAAATAAATGCGGAGGGAAATGCTTTCTGCATTGTGTCACTGCTGTGTTGCTCGTCCCATCCACAGAGGGCGGAGATGGGGAGCGGGTCCTCCAGCTCACACCAGTGTACCTGTAGCTCCGAGCCATCCCACACCTTCCTTCCCTGGTAGCAAACATCTCCGATGGCAGGAGCTGTTTACGAAGCTTATGGTTCTTTAAATGATCTTAAAAATAAATCGGCTTTAGCCTGTGTTTGTGCCTCACCTCCTTGAAACCCCCTCTCACCCAGCCGTGAGTGATGCTCGGTGCAGGACGTCTCCTGCTGGCTCTGCTGCCCTTGGGTGGATGTCACATGTAGTGATTCCGCGTGTGCTCTGAAGCCTAATTACACCTTCAGGAGCGGGAAAAAATCTTGGGAGGGAAGGTCAGTTTGGCAGCCTGAGATATGCACTGGGTTGGGGGTTTTTTGCATCACCTCCCCTCTATTCCTCAGCAAGGAAGAGGCTCTTTGTAGCCCAGCACGGTCTCCCGTGCCCCGCAGGGTGCTGCAGCTGCAGCGTGGTGTGATTAGCGCTGCCAGTCACGGCTCCCCAAAGCGGTGCCGCTAATGAACCCACCGTGAACTCAGGCACGGCTGGAGCCTGATTAGCAGGGAGCAGTCTGCATCCCTTGGCAGGGTGCGAGGAGCGGGGCTGGGACCTGTCTGTTCCCAGCATCGTTGGAAAGGTGCTGTGAGCAGGCAGTGGGCAAGGAGAACCACGGGGAGATCTGGAAGGGCAGGAGTGGGGCTCAGGGAGCTCCTGTTTGCTCTGGGCACTGGGACACTGGGGCAATCCGCCAGCACAAACATCACCTGCACAGACAGAGGGGGCTTTCTTGCTGCTTACAAATCTACTTCCAAGCCACATTGCCTTTGAGTTAGCTCTAATGCAGGGAGGGGAGAGGTGTTCTTGCATGAATAATAAAACCAGCATACTCCTATCCATCAGACGAGATAAAAAGCCCCCAGGGACACAGAGGAAGACAACATTATTATACAGGTCACCAGTAGGTTATTCTACAATCCTCCTGTATGGGGCTTCACTCACTGATGCTGGTAGCCACAATAGAGGAACGTGTTCCTGCTGTGGGGCTGTGGGGAGGGGTGGGCAGGACAGGATCTGCCCCGGTGCTGGGGTACACAGTCCAACAGCTGTAATGATTGCAGATGGCAAAAACAGTAGCACCACTGAAGGACCCAAGCCACCCGAAACATGCTCTCAGCATGCCCCTGTCATCTCTATCCCCCTTTCCCAGGAATGATCTTGCCAGGATGGCTAAAGTGGTGGCAGCCTGGAGGGGACATCAAGGTGACACAGTGACTGGGAAGAGCAGTGAGACCTTTCCACGTGTTGTGGTCTTTCTCACATGCTCCTGAAGTGTAAACTGCTCTCTGCCACACCAGATGTGCCAGGAGCCAGAGGGAGAATATGCTCCATGGGGTGCAAAACTAATCTGCATTGTAGAGTGAAAACTGTGTGTCTGGGACAGACTCATGTCTTTCTGTGGATATGGTGGCACCCCCATTGGCAGCTGGTGGCCACAGGGGCAATGACAGGAGCCATCCTGCACCCAGAGCTTCTCTGGTTCTGAGCAAATTTGGGACACAACCACCTGCTTGCCGTGCTGTGGGGTTTCCTGCTTGAATCACTGTCCCCAGCTTCATCTGTGTGAGAAATTTCCCTGATGTCATGGCGAGGTCACTCATCCTGCCTGCCAGCTTGGATTAGATCCTGTAATTTGTGTCAGATCAGATCTTGGAAGGTTTATTTCACACTGCTGGTGTGCAGTGCTGGTGGGCATGAAGTTAGTGTCAGGGGGAGAAGGAAGAGGACAGAGAGATTTCCTGGGAAATATACTTCTCTTCTCTTCTCTTCTCTTCTCTTCTCTTCTCTTCTCTTCTCTTCTCTTCTCTTCTCTTCTCTTCTCTTCTCTTCTCTTCTCTTCTCTTCTCCTCTTCTCCCTCTATGTGCTGTAAGGGTGTGGTGGTAAAAATATTAGTATTTCATATTAGAGAAATGTGGCTCAGAAGTTGAATTGAAAGAACATCCCTTTCAACCCAAAGCTAACAGTCTCTGACTGTTTCAAACTCCTCTCTTCAGAGCTAAAATAATGCTGGGTGGGTCACTCCTACAGGCCCCACCAAGAGCCACCTCTCCATGTTGTCACTATTTGATTCCTTCTCACTATTTAATTCTTGTGGCACTTGGCAAGTTCCCTGGGGATGGATACCTGCCTTTACTGGCATTTAAATTGTTATTTTCCTCACCTCTTTTCTTTTTTTTTTTCTGAAACAGCATATAGGCTCGATCTCTGTGTTCACTATGCAGAGAACAGGGGAGCAGAGAGGAAGATGCTGTCTGAATGTCCCTCACTATAACCATAGTTAATAAAGCCTCTCTCTCTGCTTTTGTCTCAAAGCATTGGATCCAAATGTCAAAGCATTTGTATTATTAGGCACTTGGAGGTCCTAGATTCTCTGAGATCTCTGCCCTGTTGCCACCAGCTCTGTCACAGCATTGCACCATCAGGACAGCCACAGGGGACATGAGGGACCTCACTCCTGGAATGGTGGGGTGGTATCTCCTACCACTCATGGTGGTATCTCAATTGCTCAAGAGCAGCCACCTGCTTGGTTTAGCTCTTCTGGTTCTTCACCCAGCAGATGGAACAGGAGGGGTCCCAACCACTGCCTGAGCCCCCCCAAACATCCTTGCTAAGTACACTCAGCCAGTGAACCCAGCAGCACTGCCTCACCTCTGCCAACCCAGCTCTCCATAAAACAACCAGCTCCAGTTAGTATCCAGCTGGAAATAGCTCCATTTTTTAAACTTTAACTTTGCCATGGCACTACTGAGGTGGAAAAAAATTGAGCAGCAGCCGTGGTTCTCAGCACCCAGAGAGGATCCACATCGCAATAGGAGCATGATGGTCACTTTTTTTAACAATCAAGTCTTTAAAAGAAGTACTTGCCAAGTGTCAAAATATTTCTCAGTGATATTAAGGGCCTTTGGCAGCCATAATTTAACTGTGAAGGAACCTGATGCCGGCAAAGGACCGCACAGCTGGAAATTTGTGCTGCAAAGCAGCATTTTATGGCTGTTAAGCTTTTAGCCTCTCAACGTTGTAAAGCTGTTAAACAAACACAGCCCTTGGCTCACAACACGTGTCAGGGAGGCACAGTGTTTTGGCAGGAGCAGACTGATGGCAACAGGGGCTTCAAAAGAGCTGTGAAGACGTATAAATAGGCAGAGAAGGAAAATTCAGGTGGAGGATGAGATGCCTGTTGGCCATCACAGCCTCATGCTGGGAGAAGGTGGTCTTGGAAAGAGTGCTTAGGCTCACATGGAGTTGCATCCTCCCCTGGTTTGGCATCAGATAAGATTGCTGTGCACATATGATTCCCATACATCTTACTGCTGTCATAGCTGCTGGTCAGTAGACGCTTAAACCACTCTCTTGCAGGAAGGTGATATCCTAAGGAAGCCTAAATGTAGAAGATTTGGATGGCATTGGTAGCTTTGAATGGGGAAATAGGTGTCCCAGGAGCATGAGCCACATGCTGCAAACTACATATCCTTTGCTGCATATAGTGATATGTTGGAGCAGGTTGCATTACTGCCAAGAGATGCCTCAAGAGCAGCCAGAGCCTGGCAAACGCAAGCTGAGCCCTGGTCCCAATAAAGGCAGAGCAAATCCACAGGGAAGAAATAAAACACACTTGCAGAGCCCAACACTCAAAAATTCAGAGAAAATGTCCCCAGAAATAAGGAGGTTCCTGTCTATTTCTTTACTGTTTACTTCCATTCTCTTCTAGCAATCATTGCATATTGCTTTGGCTCAGAAGCTGATCTCAGGAGGCAGGAACAGCTGGTCCTGCTGTGGGGAAGTGTGGTGGGAGATACCTCCAGCTGTGCTGCCTACAGCCACCTGTCCAAGACAGGCACTCCTTAGACTGCTGCCGTGAGCTCTTTTTCTGGCTCAGAAGCTGTATTAGAAGAACACCAGTGACTCTATCATCAGGAGGGCACCACACAGAGATGGACAGGGTGGTCTTTCCAGGCTTGTGGGACTCCTGCCCTGTCCAGTGGTCCTACCCTCCAATGATACTCCTCCACCTCCTGAAGCTTTCCAAGAAATGTTGTGCCTGCAATACCCATTCTTTTGCAACCAGCCTATGTTAAAACTTACGCAAAACAACCAGACTGTGTGTGTTACACTGTTTTCTCTGCCAGATCTTGACTATGTGGTACCTTTCATTGATACCAGACAGACCAAAGAGAACTGGAGGAGCTGTGGTTCTCACACTGGTGATAAAAAGAGAGGTAGCGGTAGCATCATTTGTCTTGCTTGCAGCATTTCCTCCTGTTTTTTTCCATGAAAACTCTAAATTCCGGAGTCTAGTTTCTGCACTTTATGGGTTTTGTAATGCAATGTCTCAACCATGAAGGGAGGCTGCTAGACTGGACTCTAGATGGTTGGAAAACAACAAGCTAAGCAGCAAGAACTGGTGCTGGATGTCTACATTCAGGTGCTGGTTCATGTGGTTGCACAACTCCATCTTCTTGCAGTCCCCTCACTGATACATGCCCATGTCTTAGTCCAGCCAGGTGGCTGCAAAAAAATGACTCAGTGTTAACAGGAGGAAGCTAACGGGACATTTACCACCTAGAGCTAGGAAAAAAATGTTCATGGGCTTGTTTCCCAATGATTTGGATGATCCATTTTGAGGAGATGGACTAGTAAATTATTGCTGCTGCCTGGTGAAATTGGTTTTTTCCCTCCCTGCTGGACACAGCTCCACTGTGTCTATTTTGCCACTCAAAAGCAGCCATTTTGATGAGAAGTGGGTGAGATTAAGCCAAAATCTGCTAGCCTTGCACGTCCTCTTGCTAAGCAATTTGCTGCTTCGCTGCCTTTGGAAGATTGCACTGAAGTTGCTTTCCTGGCATCAGGAGCCATTTTGAGAATTAGTGCAAAACTAATTTGATTACAAATCTCAAAGACACCAACAAAAGCTATTTTTAAGCTTTTGAGAAGTATGGTCTGAATCAGACTGTTCAGGGAAAACACCACAGGAGTTTCTTACCATTATTTCAGCCACAAAATTCTCCAAAACTATGGGATGCTGGTGCAGTTGGCTGGCTGAGATCTAACACATGCCCATCACCAATATGTAAAGCTTGTGGTCAGCAACTGGGAAGCATCATGAGGCACTCAGCACACTGCTTGCCTTGGTGCCTCTTTCGGATTGCTAAAGGTGTTTGTTCTTTCTTCTTAGAAATATCATGTGCTTCCTCATAACCCAACCTCTTATAATCATCGGAACTCCAAAGCTGGTGATATATAAAAATATAAATAAGGTAAATCTCAGAAAAAAAGCACCACTGTCCAGAGCCAGGGCAGGACAGTGAGGTCCACATCCCATCCCTTGACATCCTCTGGTACAAACTGAGGTCTGTGCCAGGTAATGCAGGAGCACTGGTTGTAATTCACATCATGCTTATCCACATGCACCTCTCAAACCTTTGCTACCTTCAAAGACAGCCTGAACAAGCTGTTTTAAGGACTATGCTTAGATGTAATCCTTCCCTTCCCTAAGCCATGGGAGCTGAGGCCTCTGCAAGGGAGCATAGCTCTGCAAAAGGGAGGAGCTCGAGGTGGTCCCTCAACCCTGTTCATCCCTCACGCAGGTGCCATGATCCTCACGCAGAGCACACCCCAAAGAAACACTGCTCACTTCATGGCATGGGGGGTTACACCTGCACAATTTTCCCTGTAACTTCAGTTTTAGCCTCTAACACATTATCCTTGTGGCTATTCCCCCTCCTTTGGGCTCCCAGCTGTGTCTGACCTGGGGAGGGCAGCAGGACTGCAGCTCTCAGTGCCAGGGCTGATGGCTGACATTTGTTTTACTGGTTTGCTTCCAACTCTGCAACCCCCTCAGTCCATTCCACAGGTAGTTTGGCCAGGGCTGCTGTCAGCAGTGCTTGGAAGGATCAATGATAACCTTTTCCTTCGCTAAGGAGTTTCCTATGTGCCAGGGAGAAGAGGATGCTGAAAAACAAATGAAGCTGGGATTCTCTGTGGGTCTCCCTGGCATTATTCCTGATATTTAAAAAAAACAAACCAATTCTCCTTTGGTTTTATTAATCTTTCTATCCTGGCATTTAAACAAGGATTGACATGGTCAGTATCTGCAGACACATCCTATGATGCTCTCAGGGGTTTTTCTGAAGGTTAGGACACCCACATCCAAAGTGCCTCAGTTCCCCCGAGCTGCTGAAAGGCATTTTGGCATAGCAACACCTGGTAATGCCACTGCACAGATTATCCCACATCACAGTGGGAAGGGCATTTGGGTCCTGAGAGCATGTCTGTAGGGTAGGAGCAAGGTTCCTCTGAGCCTCAAGACTGGCACCTTTTGGGGACATCTTATGCTATGATGCTATTTTAGTATTTAATTCCTCTGGATTTTAGTATTGACTCGAAGAACTGAGCTGAGTCTATGCACCTCTTGCAGAGGTGAGCACCTGGGCAGCATCCCAGAGCACCCCATGGTGGAGAAGTGTCTTGTCCCTCTGTGTCACCCTGTGCCTAGCAGTGGTTTTTCACTCTCACAGATTCAGCAATGGGGTTCATGCTTGTTCTTGTCTTGGTTTCAGGCATGGAAGAAACGCTGGTTTGTCCTGCGCAGCGGTCGGATGAGTGGAGACCCCGATGT
Source organism: Buphagus erythrorhynchus (assembly GCA_013400855.1). Taxonomy (NCBI): domain Eukaryota; kingdom Metazoa; phylum Chordata; class Aves; order Passeriformes; family Sturnidae; genus Buphagus; species Buphagus erythrorhynchus. The sequence continues at coordinate 23,243 of VZTT01009786.1, read as the reverse complement.
CCTGGAGTACTACAAAAATGACCACTCCAAGAAACCTCTGCGTGTCATCAACCTCAATTTCTGTGAGCAAGTGGACGCGGGCCTCACCTTCAACAAGAAGGAGCTGCAAGACAGCTACATCTTTGACATCAAGACAAGTGACAGGACCTTCTACCTGGTGGCTGAGACGGAGGACGACATGAACAAATGGGTTCGCAGCATCTGCCAGATCTGTGGCTTCAACCAGTCCGAGGAGAACACAGGTATCATGAGAGACAGGCCCATGGCTAAGAGCATCTTCTCTCCTGTCCTCCCAGTGGGCCCAGGTTCTCTTTCAGATCAGACCTGTAGGAGGAGGATGCAGCCTGCCACAGGGCTGGGGGAGCTGAAGTGGGAAATGGATGGACATGTGGGAAATTTTCATGAGGCTTTCCTGCCTTTGACATCTAAAGAGCTGTCTTGGCTACTGTGAGAGCCAATCATTTTTAGCCTCCATAACTGTAGACCTTTCAGTCTCTTAAAAGAAGTTGGTGGTGTTTGGGGACTTTTTTAGCTGCAGCTTTTGCCCCTATCCATCACCAAAATCCTTTTGAGAGTGGTGGAAACCAGCAGTGAAAATCCCCCTTGCTCAGAGATTTCAATCCCTTGATGAAGTAGGGGGAGAAGATTTACTGGGACCATTTTCTTTTCCACTACAGTTGTCCCCACTGCTTTCAGGCTCTCATGTGGAGGACAGACATACTCCCTGCACCTGCATCCCCATCTCTTCCTGGGACCCTCAGAGAAAGCATTGGGAGGGGGGAAGGAAAACTCCAGGGAGTTTATGTGCAGTGAGGAACCTATTGTCTGAGTTGTGCTCCACCATGCAAACTCAGTTGCACTTGGGCAAGCCTCTGCATTAAGCACTGGTGAGCTGCCTCTGCTTTCCCAGCACCACAAGGGCACACATAAATCCTGAGTGAGATGGGATAGGGAAGTGAACCTGGGGTGCATCTCTGCAGTCACCTACCCATCCCATTATATGTGGTAGCACCTCTGGTGTCTTTACTTCATCTCATCCATTGTCCGGTCTCATCCAAGGGACTGCAGGCCTGTGTTCTGTCTACATGAAACTCCCTATAATAACGTCCAGCTCGAATCTGTTTTGGTCCCTGGTGGAGCAGCTGCCATCCACAGGAGTTGAAAGCCTGCCAAGAGCTTGTCAGGCAGGACAGCAAACAAAGCGTCGCAGCAGCGCGGATGCGATCTTCACTGACTGACGCATGAAACAGGATGTCACCTTGGCAATGGGTGCACAAGTGGCAGAAAGGATCCTTGATAACATTGCCAGCCAGGTCTTTCAGGGAAAGGTCAGGCTAAATAAATTACATACCGTTCCAATGCCAGCAGCGCAGCCCTCAAGGTTCAGCAAAATTGTTCAGGCCCCTTTTCTAAAAGCTATTTCATTGCAGGATTTTCCATTTTACGTGCATTCAGCTGGGGAAACTGTTTTTCTTCTCATTTAGTAAAATGAGCTTTCAGCCCAGCGGCAGCAGGATCGATACAGGACTTCAGTGAAATATAAATCTGGGCAGCAAAAGGAAAAACAATCTCCCGCTTGCAAGTACATCTGTCCCAAAGGGCACACAGGGATCATCAGGCTGCAGAGATCCAAGCACTATTCCCTGCAGGATCATGGAGTGACATCAGCAAAAGAGGAACAAAAATCCCTATTTGTAACAGAATCACAGCTCATTAATGCTGTAGGGAAAGTACCCACTTGAAACAGTACCCAGCTGCCAAAGTGTGATTTTCTGAGTAAGCCAAGAAAGAGCCTGCAGTGGCAAATGCAGCAGATGTGTCCAGATGCTGCAGCAGAGAGAGAGCATGAATTATTCAGGGCTGGTGCTTCACCTCAGTCCTTGCTGAAGCGGTGACCCCATGGTCACCTTTCCTTCACCATCCCTGCTAAGTAATGGCAAATAAATCATCAGTTTCTCAAAGTGGATAATGTCCATGTGAAGAACCCATGGCCTGAGGCTGGGTGAAGAAGTTGAGGGGACGTTGGAGCATGATGGGTGTTGGGAGTCTTGTCCATCTTGGCATATATAGGCTCATCACACATCCTTGGTGAGGTGTCAGCTGGAGGGAGTAATGAAACAGTTGTAGCAATGTTTGTAACTGTGCTGATGAAGAGGATGCTCCCTCTTCATCACCTCCTTGAAGTCAAGGGTGGATGGATGGGAGATGATCAAGAGTTTGTGCAAGATTAGGACAGTAGGTGGGTAGAAACAGAGCTTGGGACACTTGGCACTTTATTCTTGGACCTTCCTCCCGTCATCCTGTGGCCTCTGCCTTGGAGAATGAGTCAATAATTGGATGAACCAAAAAGGAGGAGAAAAAGGTAACCATCATGAGCAGGAATAGCTCCATGCTAATTGTAGCAATTAATTAACTAAGCCTCCTTCTCCCAGCAGACAGGCAGCATGGTGGAACAAGATCAGAAACTGCCAGGGAAGCCACTGTTCATATTTTTCTGGTTGTACTTGTTCCTGGGTGTGTGACTGCTTTACACTGGCCCAAAAGCCTTGCTGGGTCTGGCCCCCAACCAGGCTGTTCCCTGCTGGGCTGTACCCACATCCCAGCTAGGGGAACACTCCATCACCAGCAAACGCATTTGCTGCAGTTGCCATCACGTGCTGAATTACTGCCTCCTCGAATGGACACCCCACATCAGCTGAGCCCCAGACACCAGTCACTAGTCTGCTTATAACCCAATGGTGATGGAGGACAAACTCATTAGCTTTTGGGGCAGTTTGGGCAAAAGCCTGTTGCACCAGCTCCCTGTGATGGTAGGGAAAAGGCAGGGTAAAAAGGCTTTTTAGCATGATTTAATAAGCAAATGGGCAACCTGGAAGCAGCAATGCAAACCCTCTGCACCAGTGTGGCACTATGCGTAGGTGCTGCCCAGGCTCCCAAAAGGAGAAACAATTAAAAGGCAAACAGATTTACACCCTTTGATGCTTCTTTCCATTTGCAGCTCAATGGAAGAGTAAATTTTCTGTCACTTGGTTTTCACATTAGTCCTTCATGTCCTGTCTAGACAGGAGGACTCTCAGGATTAAGAAGGAGGCTGGTCTTTAGGGCGGTTGAATGTCAGGCTATGGCTCAGTGCCGGTTTGCTGATCTCCAGCTGCATTATACATCTGGCTCAGCGGAAGGAAGCTCGTTTCAGCCTCAGGGGCCTGAATGTCAGTGAAGCAGAGGGTCCTGCCGGCTGTCCCAAGGAGCAGCTGCTCAGCAAACCACTCCGGTAGCTTTGTTCCTGCCTCAACCTGAAAATAATTGCAGGGCAGCATGATTACATTTGCCAGGAGAAGGGAAATTAAACTGATTCTAAAGTGTTTACCCAGACTGTGTCAAAGCTCTTTGTTTCTGTTAACACCTATTTACTTTGAGAGCTAATTACTATTTTTGAACAAGCAGAACCTCACAGGATCCCGGCTCCTCTGTGTGTCTGAGGAAGCCAACCATGCTCAAGGAAAGTAGTTTTGCTCCTGTCTCAGTGCTGCCTTTCCACTGCAGTTTGCACTGCTGCCACAGTGATCCAAATACAAGGGGGGGAGATCAGCCAGGGACCCTGGGCCACAGGCTACATGAGAAAGGCCAGCATGTGGGTATTTCAAACCATCTGCATTTTCCCTGCCCTAGTGGGCAGGCAGCCAGGGCTCAGCTGTGAACTGGATTTTCTCATATGCTTTGTTTGTTGAAGTTAAAAAAAATACCAAATCCCACTAAACATATCTCATATGCCATTAACCCTTTCTGAAGCTGATGCTTCAGCCAAAACCCTTCCTTGTCCCAACTCCAGTATGACAGAGGTGCAGCTACAGCAGGCTGTAGTTTAATTTCTCACAAACCAGTGTGTGCCCATGCAGTGAGCATGTCCTCGCAGGGGCTCTATGCAAGGATTAATTATTTTGAAGGAGTCAATAACTTTATTACCTTCATGTCAATTTACTGTGCCATTCCCAGCACCTTCCTGAACTCCTCTTCTACCTCCTCCATGGAAAAGGGGCTCTTTCAGGGGCTTGGATCTGTGGATGCTGACTACACATGGGTGGGAGTTCAAAAGCTTTTTCATGCACATCATTAATGTCCCTGTGCTAGAGGTTTAACCTAGACATGAAATCAGGGAAGGGAATATTTGTGCGTAAGTAGATGTCCTTGCTCTGAACTGAAAGCTCCCTCCACTTGGAGAGGGTGAGGAAGGCGTGGGAAAAGGATGGCACTGGGCTCCTGCCCTTATGGCTTGTGTCTGGCAGCAGTAGCCTCTCCCACCCAGTCCAGGCATGTTGTCTTCTATTTTTTTTCTTTTTTTTTCATCTGGGACTTAATTTATTTTATTTATTTCTCTGCTTTCTGTCAGAGAGTTGCTCCAAGGCAGTTCTGGGTTCTGGCTAATGCCCCACTCCATCTCCAAGGCTTGGCATTAGTATTTTACATCATGACAGGTATCAATCCCCAGCAATCCCAGCAATGTCTCACTGAACATAGGTCAGGGCTGAGCATTAAAGTTTAATGGAGATGTGTCTCTCCTTCCTCCTTCAAGTCAGACATGCTCATTCTAGAAGTTTAGTGGATCAGCCTCTGGATACCAATTACTTTCTGCTCACACTGATGAAATCTGCACCTCACATGCATGGGTTTCTTCGGTTTGGTTCTGCCCCAGACCCTCCACCAGTCGCCCTGTTCCAGCCCATAAGAGCAATTATTGCTCTCACTTGACTTGCTTTGGTTGGGGGTCCCATATGGTCTGCTGGCTGGTTGCTCCCCAGCCTGCTGTCTGCAAGTCTGTGTTATGAGCCCATCTGGCTGCTCTTGCACCCTTCTCACTTCTCTCCCAAAAACATTTGTCCTAGAAACAGGCCAGTGATACCTCCAGCCCCGCTGATACCTCGCAGCCAGGTTTTCCTGGGTGTTTGCCCAACAAAGGGAGCTCAAGATGGACCAGAGAATAAAAACAGCAGATACCACTGAAGACTTGTTGGGAGGACAGGAGCTGCCCAAAACTCAGTGAAGAGGCTGTGGGCTGCAAGACTTGAGTAAAACCAGGTTTGAACATTGTATAGCGCTCACCTCTCCCAAACACTCCCAAGTCACCAGTGTTTCCCATCCCTGCATGCAGGAGCAGGGCACCAGGGAGCATGTGCAAGGTGACAGTTCCTGCATTCCTGTCACCACTACCTCTCCCAAAGCCAGGAAGAACCAAAGCAGAGGGGAAATACACAAGACCAGGCACTTCCTTGCTGTCATGCCTAGCACATGTCTCCTTCCTTCCATACTTGTGCCCTGGGGGAGTTACAAGCCCAGAGCCCAGCCAGGGAGTGTGCAGAGGCTGAGGAATGTGGGATGAGAAGTGGGGGCAAGGAGGGATATGTGGGGATGTCTTTGTGTCCCTGACAGCACCCGGGCCGTGCTGTGTGTTGTTTTGGGATCTGCAGGCAGCACTGCCACCTAAGGGCAATGGAGCCGGCAGCCCCTTGTGGAGCCTTGTGCCCTCAAGTGGGCTGTGACTTCCTAGAATTATAGAATGCTTTGAGTTGGAGGGGACCTTAGAGATCATCCAGTTCCACCCCCCTGCCATGGACATGGACACCCTCCACTAGACCAGGTTGCTCAGAGCCCCATTCAGCCTGTCCTTGAACACTTCCAGGGATGGGGAATCCACAACTTCTCTGGGTGACCTGTGCCAGTGCCTCACCACCTACACAGGAAAGAATTTCTTCCTAATATATAATTTAAACCTGCCCCCTGTCAGTTTAAATTTATTCCTCCTTGTACCACTTGACTTTTTAGCTTCTTTTGACGCAAGTCAATTGGTCTTGACTCCATCTTTAAGCCCTTGTATGAGTTGTACTTGGATATCAGCTCACATGTAGGCCAGTCTGTCCCCTGGCAGATGGTACAACAAGTAATGAACAAGAGTATGTTTGAGTTGAGCTTGACCCATGGGATGGATGGAACATATCTGGTTGGATTCTCTCCAGATATCTCACCGTCCCATGTTTGTTCACCTACCCAAAGGCCTAATGTCCCCTGCCACATTTGGGACTTGGAGATAGCTTGTGTTGGGACAGGAATGTGGAGCCTTGAGCCCTGTCCTCTGACCTGCTGTCCCACCATACATGCAGATGCAGCCTTCTCCTCAGTGCTCCCATCAATACTTTCAGCACTCAGTGTCAAGGAGCTCCTTCTTTTAAAACACGTATGTCACATCTAGATCCACTGGTTGCACACCTCAAGGGCATTTGGCTCCGACTGCTCTCATGTTTTCTTCCATGCTTTGAGTGTTCCTAACAATGGAAACAGCTGTGGCTGCAGATTAACTCTGGAGGACAAATGCAGATGTCATATCTCAGCCCCAGGTTTGACCCAGCCTCGCTGGAAGAGGTGAGGGAGACCTGGTGGCCCAAACTCACTTTGCACCAGGCTCATGGTTAAATTTCAGGTGCATGCAAGCACCTTCTTGCCAAAGTCACAGTTCATTCCTTAGCTTTCTTGCCACTTTAAATTTGTTCCAAACTTCCCTGACCCTGGTTTTCCTGCTCTACAAACAGTGAGTTATTTTAAGACCTGACACTGTTCAGCTTTTATTTCTGTGTAAACAATACCGGAGATGGAATGGTATTGGCACAACAGAGCAGCTTGAGAGCAGTTAACTGCCTGCTGTCTTTTTTCTCCATTTTTCCCTCTTTCCCTCTGGAGATAAGCTAGTTGAGGTACTGAGTCTGCTGAAGAGCAGAGTGCCACTAATGACCTGGAATTTGCTTCCTAGAAGACAGAAACAGGGAGAGATCCTTACTGATCTCTACCAGCTGGTCAGGGTGTCCTTGCTGTGATTCCCCTGGCAGTTTGGAGAGGGAACTGATGCTGCTAAGAGTGAGACATGTTTGGGTGCTTGTAGTCTGTCCACTTCTAGGGAGAAAATGAAAAAAAATATGTCTAGAATGAGGCTAATCATTTGCACCCTGAAAGTGGCCATTTATTTCCCTTAGTTTTCCAAGGAACTAGGACTGATGAGCTCAGGTGTCCACTTTCTCCTAAAACTCATCCCACCTGTCTCAGGATTGCTATCAAGGCCTTTGCTATCAAGCTGGATGTTCAATGATTTAATTTTCATCATTTCATTTACACCAGACAATGATCAACCCCTGCTATTCTTCCATACCTTATTCCTCTTGCTGTACTCTGCTCTTCAGCATGCTGGGTTCCCAGAAACATTGCAGGACCAGAGTCAGCACTGCACTGCTGTGGTGGTCACTCTCCTTGAGACCAAGAGGAAGTTTCCTGTCCATACAGGAGCCGAGAAAAGGACTGAGGCAAGGACGCAGAGGGTTTTAGCAAGGGAAAAGGTCTTAGGGTATCTACATGATTAGAAAACCAAGCCTCTGGCTTCAGGGCATCTGATGTAATCAAATCTCTGACATTTGCAATGCTTGGACCAAGATTTTCTTCACAGTTTGGGTTTTGGAAATTTAGGAATTTTTAGGATTTTCTTATTTAGATGTTTTTACTGTGACTGTGGACATTTTGAAGAAGTAGAACTGAAAAAAATCCAGAAGATATGTGAGCCTCGTGTTTGCAAACCCATAACACTGCCATCCCAGAGAGCCCATTGGAAGATAAGTGTTTGTGGAGCCTCCTTTGACCATACCCAGCCCTGATGAGAACTGGCAGAGGATGCAGCTGTTCATGGGAGCACAAGGTTTATAGGCAAAAAATGCTCTTATCTCACTGTAAATAATAAAACCGACAACCAGCAAAGAAAAATTTATGCTCAGCTTTCTAAAAGGACCAACAGCCAAATACTCCAGCTCTTGTTGACTATTTCTCAGCTGGCGCCCAGCTCAAGGGTATCCAACTGGTCTCTTCTGAAGATAAATACAGAGCTGGAGAACTGGGGCCTTTGGGGAAAATCCTGCCCTTTCCTGGCCAAAGTCCTACTGGGTTAGCAGAGCTGAGGCTGAGATTTGAGCTGGGAGAGAAGGAAGAAATGTGAAGTTCAAGAGGTTGGAGATTTTTTTTAGAGCTAAAAGCATTGCCCATCCTTTCCAGCACAGGTTTCTTAGCAGAGATTGACAAGCTGAGTTCACATCTTAGCCCTGGCCAGGGCTGTCTCCTGGCCTGGCACCCAGAATCAGAAACCCATTTAACATAATTCTTTGTTTTGCAATTGGCTTTTATGGCTATGAGCCCTGTCAGATGAGCTCTGTTAGTTTATTGGGCACAGAGGAATTTTTAGGGTGACTTACTGACCGTGGAAAAACGAGCAGGGCAGACGGTATCAGCAGTGCATCAAAAAACAAAACCATGCAAAGCCCTTGGAAACAAAAACAGCTGATGGACTTGGAGTGAAGTGACACTGTCTGAGCAGAACCAAGGGAGAGAGGCATTTTTGGGTGTCAGCCAACTGAGAGGAAACTCACAGTCAGATTTGCCTGCGTTTATATTTCCCAGAGGAATCTTGGGACTGCTGTAGCCCATGTGCCCCAGTCATGTGCTTTGGGATTCATGGAGCTGCCATGAATCTGTGTCTGCAGAGTTTCTCAGACAGCAGGGCGGGACACAGATCCGTAGGTGATGCCCAATACTAGGAACGAGCCTGGGAAATGCAATGGGCAGAGAACCCCAAAATGCAAGTGCAAGCAGGTTGGACAAGAAAAAAAATCACTTTTGCAAAAGATAATTTTCTGGCAGTTTTTCACAATGCGACACCCTTCTTTTCCCCCAGGTAAATGTATTTCCCCATTTCTTCCCTCCATACATTTCCCATTGTTCCCTCCAAAGCTTTGAGAGGGACATGTTTTTTATATGCCCTCTGCACTGCTTTATAAAGCCTGATAAAAGCCAGGAGAGATTTACATTCTCATTTCCCGGACCCCAGCGCCTGTTTGCTTGCTGGTTTGTATTGCTTTATATTTCCAATTAAAACCAAGCCTGAGCAAAGGGAAAGCTTTCTAAAGCCTTTAAAGCCTCCAAGTGAAGGCACATGGAGCAGGAAGGAGACATGAAGCCGTCTATTCCTGTGAACTTTACATGACACCAGTCAGGGTTTGTTTCCAAGCTCATTCTTATTTATGAATGCAGTAGCATTTATTACTGATTTTATCTATAAAGATAACATTTCTTCCCTACATGGTTTCTATGCCTCAGTTATAATTACTGCCTACTCCTCAAACATACTTTTGATTTATTCACTCTGGTACAATACCAGAGCTGTAACATTGGCAATTACCTAGGGCTGTGGGGCTTACACCTGATCCAGGGATGCCCTCCTTCCACGTCCCAGCTCCCTCTAGGAAGGCTGAAAACATCTGTAAGGGTCCATCAAAGTCTAGCTGTAGCCACAAAACATGTCTTCTGCTATGCCAGGTGCTGCACAAGCATTGAGCAGAAAGGCAGCCTCTGCTTGAAAGGGTTCATCACTAATGCACAGCACAGATGTGTTGGTGCATCTTTTCTCCTGCCTGAAGCCATTTGCTGCCAGAGGTACATCAGCAATGGTGTCTGTTCCCTCCAAGCTGGGAATGGTCTTTAAAGGGACACTTGGCCACAACTCCTGAAAAATCTGTTTAAAAATGAGACTGTCCAGGAAAATTAGGTGTTATGTATCTCTTCTGTTCCCCACTTGCCCATGGTCAGCTGCTTCTCTGTGGAATTCAGAGAGAAGGGAGTTACGGTTTCTACCAGGCATTTAAGGACCATCTTTGCCATTTTTCCATGCTTACAATCACTTTAAGCCACAGAGGATGAAGCAAATATTTAAAGCTGTGTGGAAAAAAATGTCCAGCCCCCAAAAAAGCAAAAAAACCCACCAACCCAAGTCTTCATCCTTGGAGATACTCAAAACCTATCTGGACACAGTCCTGACCTGCTGTAACTGCCCCTGCATCCCTCTGGGTCAAAAACCTTCTCCTAATATCCAACATAAACCTCATCTCAGTGCTTACTGAGGATGTAACTTCCTTTTATACTTACTGGGTTGTCGTCACGTGCTGAGGAATGTGACTTGTTTGCACCTTTGATTGATTGCTACCCTTTATATCTGTTTATTAAAATGGAAAATAACATTTCACCTCAAAAATTTCATCATGTGTTCTCTCAGTTCCACATGACCTAATCCTATCCCAGCCAGCACAGCTGCTTGTGCCAAGTTTTGGTATGATTACCTTCCATCATTTCACTGCCAAGCTGTCCTTGTGCTTGTACGCCATTGCTTTTGAAAGTAAGCTGGAGTGGAATGACTCATTGCAATTGCTATTTTATTTTATTTTTTCCATAACTGACAATGAATCCTCTTTTTGAAGTGTTGGGCAGGTGTCTGGGCACTCGCAAATCCTTCATCACCTGTAAAAGTGTAGTGAACAGCTGTTGTGCTGCCTGTGGCTCCATCCTCACCTTCATCACCTGCCCTGCCAAGCACCACCTTGTTTGACATTGATGTGTAAACCCTCCCCTCAAGCCTGCATGTGCTCTGCACGGGCTAAACCTTGATATAAAGCCTTTACGATGATAATTATTTTCACTGGCTTGCCATGATGGTTCATATTGCTCTCCAGTGAGTCATGATGAAGTCTTTCAAATAGCCACTTGAAATCCATAAATTCTATGATGAATCCTTCTGCTACTTGATGGTTGCTTTGATAATTAGTGTTGGGGTCAAAACCTGGTCAACACATGGTCTTCCAACTGAAAACAAAAAGGGAGCTTATAAAAAAGAGGGAGAGTGACTTTTTACATGGGCAGATAGGGATAGGACAAGGGGGAACAGTTTTAAACTAAAAGAGGAGAGAGTTAGATTAGATGTTATGAAGAAATTCTTTACTTGAGGGTGGTGAGGTGCTGTCACAGGTTCCCCAGAGAAGCTGTGATGCCCAGATGAGGCAGTGTTTAAAGCCGGGTTGGATGAGGCTCTGAGCAACC
>VZTT01009785.1:0-26499 GCA_013400855.1 Buphagus erythrorhynchus | reverse complement strand
GTGGATGCAAATCGTGAAAGTGAGACCACGAGAGAACTGGGTTTTTTTCCTCCTTGTGGAGAAGTCCCTATGGCCTGACAAGAGGAAACTTCTCTCTCCGAAGTGAACTAAGTAAGTTGAGAACTGACTGAAGTAGGTTTTTTGTATGTTTGTTTTGTTGTTATGAAGGTCGGGAGAGGGAAGGAAGGAGTGGTCTGAAAATCTTATTTTGAATTTGCTTTTCTTTCTCTTTCTTTGTGCAGTTAATAGTTTTTTATACCCTTTTAAGTTTTAGGCCTGCCTTGCTCTTTTGCTCCTGGTTCTGTCTCACAACAGAAAATAAGTATATTTAAATTGGCAAATCAAACTATGACATTTTTGGTGCATTGGCCGGGAAATTCAAATTAAACCAAGACATTTTTTGGGAAAATTAAATAAAAACAAGACAAGGGTAAAAATTAGGAATCTCATTAAATAAGAAAGAGAACATGTAAAGGTGCTGAAGACCTTTTGCTAGTGGAAAGAAGTAACAAATACAAGTCAAATGGCATATTTATTAGTAAGTATATTTTGATGCATTAATGAGGTAAGAATTATCTATTGTGGAAAAGAAAAGCTGAATTAAAACCAAATACAAAAATTTAAATCTTTTGGCCTTCCAATCTAAATTATTAAAATTAGTTATTTTACACTGTTTAAATTATACCACTGTCTTTTCATAGTATGCACCCACTGTAAAGAAAACTCAAAATACTGAGCAGTCTCCTCTGGAAAGCCCATCAGGCATAATTAGGAATTCAGTACAGGGTTTAAGGCAAAAATTATACTGGGAGCCTTAAGACCTGATTAATCAGGATTAGGTTTTATTCTTACTTCTTGGCAAAATATCTTGCATCCCAGGATACACAGAATTCAGCACCACACACTCACCTACTTTCCTCCCAGTCTTTTTTTTTTGAACACTCTATGTGTTTTAAAACCTTTACACACAGAACATGCACTAAGACATGCACCTGTCAGTGACACTACAGTGACACTGTCTGATCTGTCATTGGTGACAACACTGGTGCTTTGGTGATACTTGCAATACTGACAGCAACACTGCTGGCTAAACCATCATCACTGGTCATTGTAACATAATGCCAGTGTATTTTTCCCTGCATAGCTGATTATTTTCCTTACTGCAGTGAGTGGCTTATCTAAGGTTCTTAAGATGCTGTTGCCTCAAGGAAATGGCATTATTTCAGTTTCTGTTAGTCCCTGTGTGTCTCCAGTGAGCAGTTATCTGTCCTGCATAGGAATTAATGGGGGGAGTCATATATGAGCTGGCAGGTACACAAGTGGAAGACCTACAAACCTTCAGAAAGAAACTGGAATTCTTATCCAGTGAGCCTGAGTATAGGGTGTTCTCTAATCTCTCATGTCAGGTAAACATTCCAAAATTATATGCTTGTGGAAAAGAGTGAAGAAATAATTACTGATCTGGAAAGGAGCTCCTTCAAAAAGTGAATGTGTTCATCAGTGAGAGCAGTCAACTGCTCCAATCATTCACAAAACCAAAAGGATGATACATTACCCACCCTAATCAAAGAAACAAAACTTTTAAGGTAAATAAGCAAATAGGACTCACTGATCTTAATGAGAATGCTAAAGAATGACTGTGCATTCCTTTTCAAGCCTCAGATGAACAAGGGAGTAAAAAACAATGATGGATAAAGGCAGAAGTACTGCCACTCCCAAACTGTTCCTGCATCTATATACACAGTGGAATTTGCAGACACACCAAAAACAATGTTTTTGCCTTCTCTGAATATCAGTATTTTCAGATGGTAAGTAATTATATGAGTTGAATGTATGATTGTTTAATACAACAAACAGTTATGATCCAAGTGCTTCAAGATTAACTTGGCAAAAATTTTGTGAGACAACTACAAAATAACAGAAAAATAAGACAGAAATGTCTGTCTTATTAAAGACAGATTATTAATACAAATTTAAATAGTAATAAAAATTCCTAAAGAAAATTTCCAGTTTTTATCTGATCAAAGCAATAAAACTGACTGGATGATGTGGTAAGGAAAGCAGTATAATCTTAGGAGTGAAGACTATTTCAATTAATAAATGCACAGTGAATATCTAACAGAAATGACCAGTGGAAGAATGCTTCAAGAGGAAGCAATTTGAAAACAAAAGTATAACAGTTTAATTCTTAGTGTATTCCCTCATTTCCAGCCTTGTTTTTTTTTAAAAAGTATTCTCACAACTGTAGCTGTGAGATCAGTTTTGAAGCAATGTCGAACTACCGTAAAGGAAATTGCAAGCCAGTCTGAATGCAAGCAATTCACCTTACCTACAGGGCTAAAGTGGCTACGTAGCTGTTTCTGCACAGATATTGTTATTGTACAGATGAATGATCCCATAAAATTCCTTGGGCAGTTTAATGTAGCCTTAATCAATCTGCTACCAGCCGCCTTAGCAATTCTTTTACCTTTCTGGTTAAAATGCAGCATTTCATGAAAGAAGAAACATTAGAAACCAAAAATTAAATTAAAAGTACATTATGCATTCACATTAGAAAAGTGACATAGACTTTAAGAATCTGAACATATAAAAATGTAATTACATGAGGAATTTGATTGTAATTCTTACTAAAGTTGTAAATTTTTAGTATTTTAGTCATTTAAATGACTAAATGTTATTAATTTATATGTTGATTTGTGAAGAATATAAGAATGTATTTGAATCAGAGACGAGTTGTTGTGATCAGTTCCTTAGTCTAAATGGTACATATGTAAATTAATTCCCTTTAAATGCTACTAACAAAACAACCAATACAAAACAAAAAAATCCAAGGTTTTTAAAGGTTTAGTTTTCTTTTTCCCTTGTCCAAAGATAAAAGAAATTTATTTAGGGGAGAAACTGTAATTTAAAATAATTCAATCTGCCTTAATTGCACAGGTCATTTAATAAATTGAAGGCCACTTAAATACATTTTTAATAAAAACTGGTTGCAAATCACTTCACCAACTCACTAAATAAACTTGCTGACATTCTGCATATCATCTTGGTCTTAAAAAAGTAATGCAATCAGTGAAACATAAAGCTGTGAAGAGTTTAAACTACAATCACAGGTTTAACTGCCTATAGCCAAGAAAATAAATTAACATCTCTCCCTATATAACAGTTCTTATACATTATCATAATGCAGAACATGTTTTTTTTTCCTACTAGAGATTTTATGATCTTCACCATGAGGATCAATTTATTGACCTGCAGCATGCTTTCTCATATGATGCCCTTTAAAATGTGTAATGCAAAAGGCATTCCAAGATACCTTCTGCCCTCTCTCACATTATATGTGGAAATTTTCCTTAGGTGAAATGTTCACAGAGGTCTTAAGTCTCTCTCATACTTCTTAGTCTCCCTGTACTTCCCTACTGTAAAATATTTATATTCTGTTTTGTAATTCAGTTGTAAATTGTATGCAACAAAAGGCTGTTTTGTTACACACCTGACATGTTAGAATCTCATATGTAGAGCTTCTGGGCACTACCATAAGTAAAAATTAAATATAAAATTATACATTAAATTGAAAAAAGAAAAAAAAAAAGAATCTAAAATAGTATCTATTTTCTACATAATATGGCAGTCAAGTTTTTTTAACTTCTTTCAAATTACCTTCAATAACAAAATTGACTGTTTCACAATGTACTGAACGTCTTATATACATGGTGCCTTATATACAAATAAAAACACTTTTATAAAACTTGGTCTTGCCTGATGGTTTAACACAGAGAGTGTTAGAGCTGTCCAGCATGGATAAGACCAATATTGATTTTTAATATATTTTCAGGATTTCAAAATCAAACAAAGAAGTCTAACTCAGGAAATCAGAGGTTAGTTTCAGATACATTTATACCTAAATTAGCATAATCTTAAAGGATATTTATATAATAAATAGTTTTCTCTATTTAACACTTACTGAAAATGTGAACAGGACAGCCAAACTTCATTCAGGTAAAAATTTGTTTGGCTTCTTTTAGACCTACCTATAACAGGGCTGAAGTAATTAATCTACATACTACTGTTGCAATAGAGTAATGAATTTTATTATCTTACATTGATATCATCTTCTGGAGGACCCAAAGATTAAATTGCAATGAAAATATTAACTACATCTAACCACTCTGAACTTGAAGTATCTCTTTGTAAGCTCCACAGAAGACACTAGAAGGGATGTTGCAGAGCTCAAAACCATGATGCTGTTAGAGAGAATAATGAGACATTAAGATTTTTTAAACCAACCATTTTCTGTCAACAGTTGACCTACTTCCATTCCTTTTCCAAGGGACTCCAAAAGCATCTCCGCTCCAGACACTTATGTGGTGTCTGTTTTCTCACATACAAGCAAAAAATGCAATTAAATGAGTCTTGTGTTCTTGTTAATGTGATCCCCATGCGTTCAAAAGCTCCCATTCAAAGCTCATCTTGTTTGGTTTTAACTACTTTTCACGGGCCAGATTCAACAACTGAAGCTTCTGCCTCTTACGCAAAATTCATCTATTTGTATTACACTTAAGGGACTGCAGTCACTCCTGATTTCCGAAGACTTGGCTCAGGGCTTGCCTGCACAAGAAAGAATAATTTATTTTAATGTAAGGTTCGTTTTTTTCCTGAAAAATTGACTCAAGCAAAACTGATGTAAAACAGACTGAAATATCTATTTGGATTTTTGCATTGATTTAGCTTATCTAGTAGAATAAGCAGATGCATGCTTTTTAGTCTCTGATGAAAATTACTCTTGCCTTTCCATGCTTGTCTGCTACTGATTTTTCTTCCTTGTCTATAAGAGGCAGCCAAAGTGTAGTGCAAATGCCACTTATGCCTGCTTCCATGCCACATTCAAAACTTAACTGAGCCACAGTTTCTGGGTCTCACTGCTCCTATACAGCCAGCACAGCAATGGCCCCCTGGCCTCCATAAAACCTGTGGGAACAGTTAGGAACTACTGCAGCCACCACCCACATTCAACATAATGGATAGCTCTGGTGTCCCCAGGCAGAGTGCACTTCTGGTTCAGGATAGAAAAGAGGACCAAGACATGGTGAAGTAGGAAGAACAGGATGAAGGAGGTACACACATGCAGGGGAAGCCAAGGTTCCACATTTTCCTTTCTGGAAGTGAAGGTTGATGACATAGGTATGTGGAAGGGAAAATATGCGACTGAAGTCTGAAATAAAGAATAAACTTTTATGGGCGGAAGAATGGATAGGAAAGCTTAAATGTGAGCATTGGACTGCAATCCTAGCTTGAATGATAGGAACATGCAGAAGGGAAGGTGGGAGAAGAGCCATAGATGAGGCTCTGATTTGGCATGGTTGGAAAAGCATGTGACTCTGGATGCCAGAAGTGGCTGATGATGATCATATACCTACTAAGTTTGGGAATTTCTGGTCTGTACTATCCCATCATCATTTCTGCAAGTGTGTTCTTTCTGAATTCTAAGAGAGTAAGTTTTCTTGCATCTTTGTACCACCTACTATCTATTTTCTATTCTCTGCTGAAAACATCTTGTCTTGCCTTTCCTTCTTTCATGTGTAGTACCGACCTAATATTTAAACTCATGCACTTAGTGGCAGGCTTGCCATAAGGAGCACATTTTCAGTGTTTAAGGGTATCTCACAATGACTTGTAGAAAATGCTCTACAAAATTAAATTACTTAATAGAAGAATAATTTAAGAATAATTTTCTGTTCTATAGTCAAGGTTTAAAGCCAAAACATTTTCTTTAAACACAAATTTTATTTGATTTTATGCCTAGAGATTTGACTCATATAGACAATGACATACACACTAGATGCAGATATATAATCAAACTCAAAATTTCAAATGCCTTCAGTACACAGGAAATTAGCAAACAGTTGTTTTAAAATTGTTTAAATTTCACTCTGGAGCCTGGTTTGGAAAAGAGAACCTCCTAAAGGCTAAAAGTGACATTGGAGGGTTATTTATATTGTTACTAGAAAATGCCATATTCAAAGGCATCCATGTATACATGCATAAATATGTACAGGGTTTGATAATGTACATGACAGGTCACACACATAAACCAAACAATGGATCTACACAACTATATCTCTTTCAATGAGAAATTAAAAATATTTTCAGTACGAATTGTGTCATACAGCTATATTAGTATCTGTCTGTATATTCATATATTATTATTTATATATATACAATACATGCAATAAAAACATTGTATAGTATATATTTGAATTCTATCAATGTATGTAGAAAACCTACCTCAATTATCCAAATCAATACTATAAAACAATAAGTGGAAAGCAGTGGATTCAGTGATTGAGACACCCTACTGTTTATGCACTTAAATGCTTGCAGAATTTGGAACCAAATTAATGGGTTAAATTAATTTCTGTGATAAAAATTGATCACTACTACAACATACCAAGGCATGAAAGTAATGGAAAAGCAGTCCTACCCTTTCAAAAACAAAGCAATTAAAAAATCCTCCCTGTTTCATGTTACCGGCACAACTTGATAATAATGCATTGATCAGTGCATATCAAGTTCACAAACTTGTTGTAAAATTTTTAATGACAAAAACCTGTTTTATGACACTGACAACATCAGGTCCATGAAAGAATTATTAAGACATTTCAAAGATAGAATGTCAGTCACTATTTCAGCCCCAATCTTTAACTGGAAAGATTCTGACATCAGCTTTGACGGAGGAGGATTGTACTTGGCCTTCCCTCCACCCTCCTTTGTAGCCATAGCATCTTGGTGTGCCTGAAGTATGAACAGGATATACTCTACCACAGCTCTGCCAGTCTGCTGAACAGTTCTGTGTGTACCTATCACCTGACTATAAAAGGTTTCAGACTCCATCCCTGAATCTAAAAATTAAGAACACATACCTGCTTTATTGAATACCCACATACAAGGACTCCTAAACTGGATTTTAAATAAATACAACAGAAGAGTACGTCAGATAATCCAGTAAAAGCCTACATTCATAAAGTCATTATTATGTTGTTTTAACCTCCCTGTCACAAGGCACAGCTCAATTTAGCAGCTGTGCTTGCACCTGTATTAGTCAATGAAACATGTCATTACCTATATCCAACAGTAATCATGGTCCATAGTCAATATTCATTCTAACCAGAGCTCTCCTCCTTTAACACAGTCAATAACTGCTTTTGTAATCCTGTTTTTGCAGTACCATAGCTATTCTTTTGTCTTATCCTGCTTTGAGTAAAAGCTAGCTAAATCTTGAAAAATGCATTCTAAAGTAATTTTTCACACAGAAACTATTCTTTCCAACTGTAGGCACCTTTCCTCCATCCTCCCACATATCATTCAAAAATAACTACAGTTCACACAGCAGATGTAGAATGAAGACTTATGGGCTCAGTTTCCAATTCTATCAAAGGCTCCTTTTAAGAGTTCAGGCATACGACTATTTTTTCTGTTCAATTACTCATTTACAGAAGGAACACAAGTCAACTTTTTGTTCAATGTGTGTTGTAAGGATTTAACCACATGTTCGACATATTCGAATGCCACATTAAGGACTACTTAACTATGCAAGAGGAGAAGCACACAGGTTAAGAAGCTGTGGTGGCCTGAATACATCGCAGAACAATCCTCACAGTAGGAGGATTTCTCAGGTCTTGAGCAGAAAGTCAAGTGAGAATAATTATAACCTTCACATCAAGGAGATAAATATCTTGCAGACTGATTAAGCCATTTGTACCAACACAGAAAGCGTTTCTGTCCTTTGTACCATCCCACAGAAGGTTCAAAAGTTTCACCGTCAATTTCCAAATTATCTAAATTAATAACCTTCCTATGCAAACGAAAGTACTTGACAAACACGAGATTTCTCGCTTCTCTAATATTTCGGAATAAAGATTTAAAACCCCACCTATGCAACTCTGCACAGTAGGGACCCCATGCACGCCAGATACCCCAGCAGGAAATAGGGCTACATTCTTCTATCCGGAAGCGACTTTCACTTTCCGCTACAATGCTGCGGAGACGGCGCCAGCCTGACACCGGGAGGAGCCGGGGAAAACGGGGGGCGGGAGGGCGTATCTCGGTGGTCTGCCCGGGTCCTCGGGTTCCAGCCGCTGCCTGCCCCGTCCGTCCGTCCATCCATACATCTCCATCCATCTCCATCCATCCATCTCCATCCATCCCGATAGGAGCCGAAGAGGCAGCCCACGGCCGGGACCCCACGGCTCCCCGCCCAACAGTGGCGCAGAGGCCCCTGATATCGGCCGGGGCACGCGGCGGCGACTACCGGGGATGGGACGTCCCAGCCCGCCCCTCGCAGCCCGGACACGTACCCACACCATCCCAAAGCCCGGCGGCAGGGGAGTGGCGAGGGAGCGGCCTGACTTCCCCCTCCACAGCTCCGCGCGGCGCCGCTCCTGCCCCCGAAATGGCTGAACAAAGGGAACCTCGCTCGGCCGCCGCCGCCCCTCGATTGGCCGCGGGGCGGGGCCGGGGGCGGGGGCGCCGCTGCCCCGGTCACCCTGGCAACGGCAGGCGGGAGGGAGGTGGCGGTGAAATGGCTGCCCGGCGCCGCCCGGCCTCTCGCGGTCTCGGCCGCGGCACCCCAGCACGACCGGGCTCTTCACGGGAGGGTTCCTCACAGGAATCCTTTCCCCTGGGCCTTGCCAGGCTCCCCAGGCCAGTCTTCTGTTCCCGCACCCCCTCACGCCCGCAGGCGCTCTACAGGAGTTATCTGACACATGTGCCAAAAATTACAGAAAATCAAAAGTGAGACTGAGGGCTAGACAGCAAAGGTACAGCACCCTGGATTTCATCTTAAGCAGGCAATGCAAGTGTACTTGTAGGGTCTTCCCAATGGATTGAGTGAATGGATTGAGAGCAGCCCTGTGAAGAAGGACTTGGTGGTACTGGTGTATGAAAAGCGGGACATGATCTGGCAAAGGTGTGTTTGCAGCCCAGAAAGACAATTGCACACTGGGCTGCATCAAAAAACATAAGGTCAGCAGGTTGAGGAAGGTTGAGATTCTTCTCCTCTGGCTTCTATACCAAACTCTGGTGCCCTCACCACAGGAAAGGCATAGACCTTGGAACAGGTCCAGAGGAGATTACTTCCAAACCAAACTATTTTATTCTATAATTCTATGATGTGTGGCAAGCTGTGGTGGCAAGAAGACCACATTCATTAATGGCTGTGGGCATCTCAACTAGTTGCAGTAGAAATCTCTAATTGTGCTGCAATCCTATCTCCTTGACTGTAAACACTAGCTACTTTTTTATTAAACTATGAAAACTGATAATTTTCACCCAGTTTCTAAAGCTTATAGACCATTTAGAAAAGCATGTGCTTGAGACAAATTCAGCTGGTAACTTTGCTTATGGTGCTGTTGTGTGTTTTCTGCTCTTCAAAACACATGGTCTTATCTCAGTCCTTGTTTAAACAATCCTCTCAGTCTGCCTCTTTGGCATACACATAACCCTTCCACAACCCCACATACTACTAGGATTTCACAACAACCAAAAGCTTTTGACAGTGTCTTCCATAAAGAGGGCTGCTCTCCCAGCCACTTGTCTCAGTCAGCAGTCTGATGTTGCTGTGTAAGTTCATTGTTGCGAAGGAAAACTTGAAAACACAACTGGTCTGAACACCAGAATTTTATGCTCATAATACATTCATTGTCTGTTACTCCAACACTTACCTCAATTTGTTTATTTTCATGGGATTTGTCTGATAATCTTGCAAATACTAACACTTCAGTACAATGTCTGGATCTCTTAATGCAGGAACCTCTGCTATGTGCACATTCAAAAGGCTTCTTCCCTCTATTGAAACTCCTGCCCACAGTCAAATTAAATACTAGTTATTTTACTCGAGTATTATTTTACTGTGTATTGTTCTGAGCAGATTGTAATATAGTTATATGCTGAATTGTGATTTATACCTTAATACTTACACCTGCAACAATCACTGTAAATTCATTATCTCATAATAAAATCTCTCAGCTAACAAGAAAGTAGGTATGTGGGGCTGTATCTTCCAGTTCAGCCTTCCTGAGTACAGAACATAATGTCCTATAGCTTACTTCCACCTTTGCCATCAATCTGCTGGTGAAGTCCTGGCCTGCTTTCCTCCTGAAAAGAATCTGTGTGATCCATGCGGTCTGCCTGGATGCCCAATCCTCTGCTATTCTCTTCCTGATAGTTTTCAACCTGTTGGTCAGCTGCAGTCAAATCTAACTGAAACATCAGGGTCTCCAAAAGATAACAAAGTTCAAGTCTTGAGATAAACAGGAAGGATCCAGGTATAGGAGAGGGGCTGTGCTAATGAGGAAATGTTAGAACTGATCAAAGGAAGGGATAGTTTCTGCCTGTTTGATATTCTGCCAGTTCATCAGTACCAACATAGTGGTTGGTCCAGCCCACACACATAATTTAAAATGAGAGTTGTAATACTGTTTCTGGCCCAGCTGTCTGCCTGAAGATGTGGGAGTGAGCTCATGGTGAAGGGATTTATTGGGTATGGAAAGAGGAGCTACAAACACTTAAATTGTGGTGCATGTCCTGGTACCTGATATAGCTATTTTAAACCGGTTCATAGGACAAGAAAGCTACAAAAGCAGCATAGTCAACTAGTCAAGTATTCCTCTACAGAGGACAGAGAACCCAGTATGGCCATACTGCCATTGTACATCACAATCTCCAATTGCTAAACTGCTTTCTTGGTGACATAATTTAAATGATCCAGGCCCAGTGTGTCCTTCCACTGGCTAGAGATCAAGAGACGGAAAAATGAAAGACAAGATTTACCTTTGCCTGACTTTACCCAGATAAATTCAGATTACTAACTTCGTGAGAACTTTCTGATTTCTTTGTTTAAATAAAAGGAAATATTAGAAACAAGCAATGCATTTTCAGTTAGCTAGACTTCATTAAAACGCACTTTCAGACCTGATGCGTTAGTCTGCTGTATTTAAACAAGGCAAATAAAACTATAAACTATGTATCCATTTTACTCTAGTGATAGATTACAGCAGAGTATGTTTAAATAGTTTTGCGTTCCATGCACACTTGATATCCTCTGTGAAAGGTATCTTCCATACAAAGGAAGGTCCTTTGCTGGTGGTCCATTTCAGCTGTTGATTATGTTCTATCAACAAAATGTGAAGGAAAACAGGTTATTGCAAAATTAGCATTGTCTCCATGTTTACTTACAGACGCTGAAGTCTTTTGGGATGGTGAGGTACCTGGGTATTAGATGCAGCCTAGTCATGATAGCACATAGCAAGCCAGAGATAATTTATCTGTTTTCTGAGTAAAATTATTTTGACTGAGAAAGCCAAAGGTCTGTGCTAAACAATTCCTAAATTTATTTGAAACCAGCTTAATCACGTCTATATTGCGCTGATGATGCATTATACAGCTGTACATTTAATTTTTTTAAATTTCAGGCTGCAATTCTGCCTGTGTGACTGCAGATTGTTTTTAGGAGCAGACTTAGTTATTTTCACCATCATTTGTTATCATTTGTTGGTTTTTAAGCACCTGATTTTTCTTGACAGGATCAAGCATGGAGATTTATCATCTAAAAGTATGGAGATATACCATCTGAAACTGCAAGGACAGTTTTCTTAGTAAGAAGGGAAGCTATGCAGTTCCTATGAAATTTTGCCTTCCAGCTTACAAAGAATGGCTTAATTGAATTTTTGGGTTGCTATACAGAGGAATCAGAAACAACTTGAGGTACTCTACAGATGCTGATAATGTATCCTGCAATTTTTCCAATTTTGTCTTCCATGTATAAGTAAGCGTAAAGTTAGGATTGAATAAAACATAGAAATTAATGTAAAGGTGTTTTGGTATTTGCATGAGTTTGCAATTTTGAAAGCAGCAGGTGGAAGAGGTATTACTACCCAATACATATCAGAGATATCATTTTACATACTCATGGACCATGTTTCAATTCTAATATCACTGTTGTGTTGATCATCAAAGCCAAGAGGATGTGTTTTCATCTTTGAACGTGCATGAAGTTATGAGAGCAGGATTGTGAGCCTTATTCAGGTCAGAGGTGGACAAGAACTTAGCTTTGGGCAGTATGATTGAATCTGGTGTCAGATTGAAGATCTGTAACGTGGAAATTGACAAAGTACCCATCAGGTTTTTGGTGGTTTCTCAAAATGGCCATTTGACAGCAGTTTTACCTGCAGTTTTAGATCTACTTAGATTGGGAAAGAAATCCAGCATTTGTTCTGGTCTTTCTTGGTTTTCTTGCTCAATTAAATTCCAGGAAGGATTCCAGGAAGGATTCCAGGAAGGAAGGAAGGAAGGATTTAAGTAGTAAATAAATATATATATATATTCATGTACAGTAAATTACTATAAAAAATAAGGCAGGATTTGTTCAACAATATGCAGTTTACATATTTTGGAAGCATTATATATGAAGACAAAGTAAGATGATAATCTTGACCAAGACCTTGTCACTAAATGTGAGAAATACATGATTAACTAGCATTGCTGTTCAGACAAAAATAACACAAATTACTTAATTGATTTCATAAGCATGATTAATTAATATCGCAAACAAAATTTGGAATAGATTTTCAGTATGTGCAAAGTTACAAATGTAACTAAGTCCTGGTATGCAAGAGTCTGAAAATATCACTGCTATTTTGCCTATTCAAAGAGTATTTCTTTTTAGTGAAGTTCATGAACTATTTCTATTTATATGGGGAGTCACTGTTAAGAGAAATTACATACTGATTTTTGTGTTTGTGTCATTGCTTGTAAGAATTTGATCCACTTATTTTTAGCTAAAAATATCCTTTCAACTACATACTGGAAAGATGGTCTTTAGTGTTAGCTGTTGACATATTTTTCAACATAGTTTCTATTTTGTACCACTACAAAGGAATAAGCTGTTTTCCAAAAGGTTTTGATTCACAATTGAAGATAAATTTAGCAGTAGCAACTAAAGCTGTTATTGCCTGAAGCAATCTACACCAGTCATTTCTGTGATATTAATCATAGCATGCCAAATACATTTTAAGTGGAATTTAAAACATAAATGTTCTGGAATAAATGTCAAATTGTATTGATTATAATGTGTTTAAACTTTAAAACAAATTAAATTAAATATATGCTTTAAACATATAGTTTCATTAGCCTGGCTGAAGGTCAGAAAGGTTAAAAGCTGGCATGTTAAATAAATGAATGGGAAAAACTTGTGTAGCCGGCCATCAACACATAAATCAAGGTCAGTAGCAGTTGCAGACATAGAAAAACTGTTATCATCTGTCTAGGTACCATTTTTAACAGAAAATTGTTTATGAACATGTTCAGAAATCATCACGTTGCTTTTGGTTGGCCACTGACGTTTTTTCAGTGGAACACTGAAATCTGTTTGAAATTTTATGTTTCATAAACTTAGTTTTTCCACCTGAAAACAGCAGGAATTCTGAGAAGAATTCTTTGGAGATATCTGAAGGAATTGAACGAGCTGCATGAAGAATGTAATCTGTTGTCACTACGACTGCATTATTTTCCAACTTCTTTGCCATAAGCTTAGAGTAGTAGAACCAGCAGAAAAGATGTAAGTGCTTACCAGTCAAAGATTTATTTTGTGGGGGTGACAAAATTTACGAACTGGTGTATAGACACAGGCATAGTCGTCTTGCTTCTCTCCTCCAGGGAGTGGAGGCAACAGCAGTAAAAGAGCGCTGAAAGTATCTTTTCCTCTTTTCAGAAGCAGTGCAGTGACTACATTAACCAATGGTGAAGGTCTGTATGTGGGTTATCTCCAGGATAGTTGTGCTGGAGGAGATTGTAAGAAAGTATTATGAAAGGTTAAAAATTGGCTAACTTGAAAAAGATGAAAAAAATTATAGAAAATAACTGGAGTTAATTAGTGAAGATGTCAGGTAGGTATCTAAGATTCATGAGCAGTGAAACCGGGAATAACAAGGACTCAGAGAAAGAGAAGTATTGCCAGGTCTCTCATTTTCCCTTTACCTAGTTCTTTCTTATGATAAAATGTTCTATAACTTAATTTGATGCTCGATTACCGTTTTTATGAATTGTTAGAACCCAAGCCTAAAAGAAGCTTGATTTCAACAGAGTTCAACAGTAAGACTATTAATCTTCAGAGGTTTTATTTGTTTGTTTGGGTAGGATCAAGTTTCAGGTTAGGATTTTCTCATGTTTTTAGTTACTTACTTGTTATGATTCAAATATTGCATTCAGAATTATGATGCATGACAACTACTAATTCAGAAATATTTAAATTACCAAGCTTTGCAATTCCATGTCAACTTATGGAAAACTGTATAGAAAATGGAGATTTTCCACAAGATTTTGAGACATTAGTTATTTTATTGCCCATTTCTCTAATTATTCAAGAGAATGGCTGTGGTAACAACAGGAACCAAAAATTATTATGCCTCACTGAAGTTTAGTTGAAAGATGCCCCTGCTCATTGCAGGAGGGTTGGACAAGATGACTTTTAAAGACTTTTGGACTTCCAGTCCAAACCATTCTGTGATTCTGTGAAAGCGCCACTTTCCAAACGATGAAGTATGGAGTGTACTTGGTGAAGCTATTTTGGTCTGGAGAAGCAGCCTGGGTGTTGTTGCATTGTGCTCCTCAGACAGGTATGCTGGGAGCCAGGACAGACCTTTCTGCAATGCTGATGCAGGATCCTGCCTGCCTGGTCAGCCTGGCTGGGTGAGAGTTCTCGTAGCACCAGCAGTACAGCTAACAGGAAAAAGGAGAGATGGTGACAGGAATGGGATGCTGAATGAGCACTGTGCAATACCACTAATTTTTTTAAGAGTGTCTTTGGCTAAAAAAAAATTTGGGAAAGAGTGGCCTAGATATTGCAGAGGTTATTGGTTTGTGTGATAACTGGAAGTCCCACACACATTGCACTGTCTTTGGCATCTAGAGTGAATACCAAACACTTTAAAAAATTATCGGAGTATTTTCAAGTTTCTGGATACAAGAGATATCCAAGGACAGACCTGTATGTGCTCCTAAACGTTCTGATAAAAATACATACTTGCAGTATTTTTCTCAAGTAACATAATAATTTTATTTCTTTCTCAGAACTCTGCTAATAAACCTTTATTTCATAAATGAAAAAAACCCAAACCACAAAATTCCATCTGTAGACAGGCCAGTTAGATTTGTGCCAGGTTTGTTGTAATTTGTATGCCCTCTTATACATCATGCTGCATTAAGAAGAAATACAATTACTGAACCATTAGGATACATGATCCCAAGTACTTAGCCATGATGACATGAAAATAGAGATATCAATTGTTTGCATTCCAGCATGTCATATTTGTAAATAACTTAGTACTGAAAGCTAAAATGATGACATGGCAAACGTAACTTTCAAGAAGTGTAAGAACTATATTATCAAACATCTCAATACTACAAACAAGCTTAGATTGATTTTTTCTTCTGTTTAAATTGTTGGAAGTTTTTTGTTATGCTTACAAATATAAAGAAGAAATTATATGTGTTTCACAATAGCAATTGGAAATATATTACAGCATTCAAGTCATGGCTGGGTCTAGATAGTCAGGAAAGTTGTATAGTAAATATAATTTTATGACATAATCCCTAAAAAATTCTGACTTCATCAAAGGGTTTGGCAGCATTCCCACATTTTATGTGGTACCAGGATTTCACTCAGTGCTCAGTGTAGACCAAAAGGCCAAAGAATTTAATTTCTCAAGGGCATCAAGTTTTTAAACATGAGAATATCCACCTAGATATAATCATGAGGCTGAATATTTAATAAAATGCTTATGTTTAAGTCAGAAAAATAATTCCAAAAGAACTCTGTGTTATCACAGTACTGCTGTGGCAACCACCTTAGATAAGTCTAATAGCATCTCTTTAGCATGACACAATCAGTGTAATTTCAAAAGCATCACTCTCTTTTCTTCCCAGTAAAAATGACTGTTGAAACAGGGAATTAAAATCTGATTTAAAAAAAAGAAGACAGAATTATGAACATGTTAGGCGTGAGAGAAAAAAATCTCTCCCTCTCCCTAAGCCCTCAAAAGAAAGAATGAGTAATTTGACTTAAGTTTACTTGAATATTGGAAATTTGTCAATGGACAAGCATCCCTGGAAAGCATTCCACTAAAAACTATCAACATTCTTGCTGAGGAAACATGTTTGGAAATACATTTACTGACCTTTCCCTTGCAAAATATCCTTTTATCAGAGATGAGCCTGAAAAAAAATCATAGTTCTTAACAGATGTTAACTGAGCTAAGTTAATTTGCAATATATGAGGCATTAAGTTTGGTTGAATGGCAGCAGAGCTCTTGATTTGACATGTATTTCATCATGATCTCCAGAGGCATTCTGACTGCTTCCCAGAACCATTCCAGAGATTACTGTGGACATTTGTTGCACAATCTGCCTTGAACTCACTGCTGAAGTTTGAAAGCAATGATAATTTCACTGTTAGTGAGCAAATTGTGCCTGATCGTATTGTAGATATAAGAGGAGGGGTGGAGGTTACATGATAGCCTTTCATTCCCTTTGCCTATCTTTGGACATGTAATATGGCTGGTTTTCACCTCCATCTCAAAGGTAAAGGAGTGAGGAGGACACAGCAGCTGTGGTCCTACCCCACATGCCTT
The DNA here is from genome assembly GCA_013400855.1 of Buphagus erythrorhynchus. Taxonomy (NCBI): domain Eukaryota; kingdom Metazoa; phylum Chordata; class Aves; order Passeriformes; family Sturnidae; genus Buphagus; species Buphagus erythrorhynchus. The sequence goes on along the minus strand of VZTT01009785.1, from coordinate 9,820 downwards.
TCCAATGCCTCTGAGAGCCTGGACTTTGGAAAGGATACTTCCAGGAAGACATGCAAACGCCCTCAGGGTGGTATTTCATTCTGCACCAGGCACATTTCCCTTGGAGATGTGGGAGCTGAGGATAGGAATGTGCCCCATCAGAGATGAAAGTCAGCTGTCTATATCTTTCAATCTTCGTAGCACTGTTATTAGATAATGTTTTCATTTACAACAGAGAAAATCTGTACACTTAATCTATTTTTATGCAATATCTGTGGCCTTCTTTCACTGGCCAACAGTAAAAGGCTCCTATGATCTTCATCCAGTGCTATTTTCTAATTTTAGTTGTTAAAAGGAAGAGCAGCCACAGTGGGCAAAATTTAAGATTACTGGAATTTTTGTTTCTGTAAAATAATCAGTATAAGCATAAAAAATTTAACCACTAACACTTCTACTTTGAAATCTTTATAGGCTGTGAAAACCTATTTTTCTTCTTCAAGTTACTAACAAGGTAGTTTTAAGTCCCAAGCAGTTCTCTGTTATTTAGGAAAATTCTTTAGGTGTCTTAAGAAATTCTCACCCCTTGTCATATTCAAATAGTGAATTTAGTTTATATGTAGATCCTCTTGTCATAAGGGGAGGTTGTAATAATTTTGCAGACCTTAGACTCTATCAATTTCCTGGTATTACTGCAAACTCTTTCCTACACACTTTGACTTGTCACCCCTCTAATTTTCATGTGGCCTTTTCCCCCTTTTTTTGCAGAGTTTAACATCACAATTTTTAATGCTACATCTTTTTTTTTGCTGGCTTACATTGTTCCTTTCCTATATGTCTGTGACCAATTATCATGACCACATGGATAATCAGTGGTTTCATGTTGGAAATAATTTCCCTAGACACCAGTTTGCTGCAGAGCTCAACAGCCAGTGTGCTTACTCCATAGGAAATACTGCGTACTAGTGAACATATTTGTTTCTCTGCACAGGGAGGTGAGTATCCTTTCCACCTGTCATCTTTAAAAAGAATTTATACTCATCAAATCCAAATATATTCACTTTCCTAGCAATTAAAAATTAAATTGTTGCTGAAGTTTCTTCTCACAAGATTTGCATTACTGCCCAGTTGGAGAAAGGCTTCTTTTTCTTTCTTTAAAACTTACGCTAATTATTTTCCTCATAGATATAATTCTTCAAGACTGATTTCCCATGTTTGTAACTTTGTGCTGCGTCTTTTCTGAAAAATAATTTTAAAATTCCGTCAACATACTGATTAGGAAAAAAAAGTTATGAACCAGAAAGTATGTTTAGATACAATTAGTCAATTTAATATGTTTCATTCATTCCTTTGGTATACTTAATTTTAGAACTGATGAAGTAAATAATTTGCTGTCAAGAGAAGAAGCATATGGCTATGGCAGTTCTAGGTGAGAAAAATTTAATTTCTGAATACATAGCAGCATATGATTCCATATAAACTTCAGAAATAGCTTTATTTTCTTTTGGAGATATTTTTCAAATCCTAATGTATTTCATACATAGAATAGCTGATGTTAGAAGGCAGTTCTGGAAGTCATCTGATACAACCTCTGTGCTCAAGCAGGGTCATCTAGAACAGGTTCCCTGGGACCATGTGCAGATGGCTTTTGACAGTCTCCAAGGATGGAGATTACACTACTTCTCTGGGCAACCTGTACCGCTGCTCAGTCATTCTCACAATAAAAAGAGTTGCTCCTTACATTCACAAGGAATCTTCTCTGGTTCTGCCTCTGGTCCTGTCACTGGGCACTACTAGGAAGAGCCTAGACACCTCTTCCCTTCCTTCATGTATTTATATACATTGATGACATTCCCCTTGAGCATTCTCTTCTCCCCTCATCATTTTCACATCCCTTCTCTGGCAATACTTCTAATACAGCCCAATATCATTAGCCTTCCTTGTAGTAAGGTCTTTACATAAGAAATCACCTTCTTGTATTGTTTTGGGGTTTTTAAAAGAGAGTTGCTTGTAGAAAATTAGCTTCCTTTTTTCCCCCCCAGCATTTAAGATATTCTTTTTGTTATTTCTATGCTTTTCTCAGGGACAATGTGAGGATAATAATTTTTCTAAAAACAATCATAAACAGGATTTACTTCACTCTTTAACCTGTAATTAGAGATAGTTTTCAAGTAATATCCTACCTCTAGTGCATCAGTTTTGTAGTTCAGCACAGCTAATAATTTCCCAGAACAAAATCCATAAATGAATTATTATTGACGTGCAGAATTTAGTGTTGAAGTTCATATAGTGCTTTGGAAACTTGTGCCGTGGTAAAACCGACTTTAATCTATCAGAACTGAGACTTGCACTTTATAACTACAAAACTGAGAATGCTTTATTCATATCTGTCACCAGGTTTCAGCCACTGTCTTTACTTGTTCCAGTGTTTTCCATTATTTAACAATTACAATATAACACCTGGCAGATGGTATTTGAGTTTATATTTTTGTTCTTTGCCTCTACCACTGAGAGCAGTAAGAGTCTTAGCGCTTGTATGCCATTTGTCCTTCAACGAAGGCAGCTGATGTACATTCTTCCCCCACTTAGATAAAGAGCACTTTAATGAGATTTACGTGCTGTTTCTGGTAAGAGGCCAGTGTCTGATTAGTGAGCTATCAGTATACTGACATCTTCCTTTAACCTGCTTTATATTCACTGCATGTTGACCTACCAGTGTAAAGCTTAGAGCCAAGTATTTAATGATGTGTCTATTATTCCATGCCCAAATTTTCACTTACAAGTACTTTTATGCAGGCAGCAGGCTTACTGAATGTTATTTGATATCCTCAGTTCATCACTGAAACAGAATATGTAAACAAAAATGCTAGTTGCATAGAGATTCTGTGCCTCACATTCTAGATTTTACATATTTTGGAATACCCTTAAAAATATTCTGATAATTGAGATTTCTTAAGCCATTATTTCTCTAAGTACTTAAGCATGACTTGAAAAAAATGTAATGCATTTGGATTATTTTTCATATGATGAATCATACCTGTGCTATTTCTTCATATTTGCAAGATAAAATTTCAGAGGAATACCAGAATCTTTTTAAAGCCATTAAACTAATGTTTTGACTTGGCTTGCATTAAGTAATGGGTAGAAAAGGGTTACAGTGGAATACATCTAAAAAAATTCTGCTCTAAATCAAACTATGCTGGAATGTAACAGTTGCTGCCTTCGTGTCAATGCTATTTGCTGATGCAGCTCAGTGCAGTTGAATCACCACAAGGGAGACATTTCAAGAGCTTGGTATTCAAAAATCTCTTGGATGAAATCCATAAAAGAGCAGACATGAGCAGAGTAATAAATCCTGCATACATGTATGCTGGTGCCATGAAATGATATCAGTAATCCTATCCAGAGTAGCAATTAAAATATCACAGCGGTAGTCTACCAATACTTTTCCTTTTAATAAAAATTCTAATAATGAAAACAACAAAGTAAGAGATTATATAACAATGAAGTTCTATTTCCAGTTAATAATATATTACAATGGTGAAATATATGACTGTCTTTCTCCCTGTAAAAGCTAAAATATAAATATATGGCAGCAAAGTCCAGGCCATTAAGCTTTTCATGCACAGAGGCAAGCATGAAAGATTCTGCATATATCCACTGAAGTGTTGGAATTCTCAAATCCCATAGTAGTATCTAACAGCTGGTAGTATACACTGCAGTTTGAAGGCTCTTAGCTTACTGAAGTCCACATAAGATTTTCAAGCTTAAACAGATAGAAAATCGCAGCCTGATTTTTGCAAGGCTATGCGCCAAAAAACTTTGGTTTTCAGGCCTGGTCATAATGGACAAATAATTCAGAATTTCATGACTACTGCTAACAGGCTATTACAGAAGCAAATCCTGAATCACCTGTGACCCCCCTGGTCTCCCCCAGGACTTCTGAGGTTTCTCTGACAGCTGTTGTCTTTGACAAAGTGCTTCCTAAAGACAAGATCTGAGGATGTCAAGATTATTTTGCCAAAAACATAGGTAGCATGCAAATTAAAACAAATAGTAGAGAAAATCTTCAGTGGTAGATATGCAAACGGTAATTAAATTGCATTAAAAATAGTGAAATAATGAATAAATCACACATAGGTAAGACACAAATAGCAAGTAGTTTTTAAGCATGTCCAGAAGAGCTTTCAAGTTGACTCCATCATGATCCATTTATGTGTTTCTCTATTCTCTTACTAATCCACAGACTTTGGGCCCAATTATTTGAGCAGGAGAAATACAATTCCCTTCACATGGAATATTTAATGATTAAGAACAAAAATATACTGTTTTCATATATTTTCATGTCATTAAACTATCTCTTCTGAGTGGTTCCATTAATTTCACATTTGTTTCATTGTAAATTTGACTGAACTGAATTTGACCTTCATATCTAAGTCAGTATTTTCATGTAGTTCCTTTAGCTGGCTGAGGTCTCATACTGCACAGTCAGAGCAGCATTAACCGTCTCTGTGTTTGCATTTTCCAGTACATGTCCTATTTAAAGAAGTGATGTTAGCAATACCATTGTAACATGGATTGTTTTCCTACTGAAGAGTGCAAGGAAATTTTATACTTGATTTTGAAGGTGTGTTTTGATTTTTTTTCCAGACCCTTATTAAAAAGGTAACTTCTGTTACATGATAGGTACAGAAAGGGTTTCAGTATCTGTGTGTATAAATGTTAAGATATGTGCACAGTGAAGAACTTTGTCTTCACTATAGTTTCATCAAGTAACTTCCTCCTAAGAAGAGGGATCAGTGAATTTTGCACTCAGCTGCTGCTGAATAGAGTGTTTTTATGAGCCAGACATCCTAGAGAATCCCTTGAAATGGACTTGCTTCATTGATCAGAGCATGAGATCTTATGGAAGGGGCATTTTGGTTCACAAGAACTCCAAAGGAGTTATTTCCCTTCACAACACTTTTGATCCATTACACTGAATTTCACATAGCTGGGGAAATGCCTGAGCCTTTTTCTGCTCTATATTCCGAGGAGAATCACATCTCCAACTTGCCAAGAAAAATGAAGTTGCCTTTGTTAAAAGTGTTGGAAAAATGTTGTAGGAGGGGGAAATGGTCAAGATAAAGACATATTTGAAATTCACTTGGGAATGGAAAGGGTAATAACAGCAAAACTCCTATACCAAGACTACTCAGTATAGTCAGTGCAAAACCTTTTAAAAATTTGAGCTTTCTTTTTGTGCTTCACTGTTTCATTGATCAAATCCACCCTAAAATACATCATGACTTAAATACATGTAGGCCAACATTTATCTTGACTTAGTAATATTTTTTGTAAAAATCTGATTAATTTTTAATTTGTAACACACCTACATTTCACAGGGGTAATCACGTAATCCTGATAATCTGGAGATAATCTGTTGATGACCCTAACCCAGACTGCACTGTGTTATACTCTGTGCTCCTAATCATTCATGAAGCTATTTTTAACAATGTAATTAAGAGAACAATCTTCACCATAAATAAAAAGGCACAACTCCACATCACAATTTAAAAAAATAAAAATATACTGATAATAAATTAATGAAATAAAGGCTGAAAGTAGCCTATGAGGAAAGACAGATGACAGCAACAGCAACATAACAGTATTGATGCCTTTTATTTATGATGGGGCACCTTGTCCCATTTTATCATTAAAAGAATGCCTATTCATGTATCTTTTTCTTACTTAATGGTTCTTCTAATTTTTGAGTCAAAAAAGAAACTATTTGGCCATAGGATAAGAAATAGTCTCACTTTCTAAAGATTAACTTGTTTTAGCACATACAAACACATTGACCTAATTGCTTGGATACATTTTAGCCCCTAATAATAGAATGAATGACATTTACATTCTAAAAGTAACTTTTTAGACTGTATTTATAGACATTGTAATGGACATGAAAATGTAAAGAGAAGAACCACCATTTGTTTAATATAAGAAATTTGCATTATTTTATGAATAAAGAAATTGCAACTAAATAACTAATTTATCTTTCGAAGTACTCTGCTGTTTCCCTGCAAATAAATATCTGAGTTGTCTCATCAAATCTAACAAATTTATTCTGTAGTTTGTTTCTTAGGTCAACAGTTCAGCAAATTTTTCAACAAATCTGAGACACTAAAAATGATGTTTGGATTTGCAAATTCCTAAATATATTCTGGAAATCAACATAATAAAAATGCAATAAAATGTAGGAGACAGTTTACCTGAATACTGGCATAATTTTGTGACATAAAATAGCATACAATTCCAGTTAATAATTTGAGGGTATAAAATTGCAGTGCTGATAACATCATGAAGTGTTTGCTGAAATGGTAAATGCTTTTAAGAGCAATTTTTTCCTAATTCATAGCTATCTGGTAATTAATGTGGCAACCAAAGCAAGCTTGTATACTAAAATGATCCAGTAATTATTAAAATTATAATATAGTATCTTCTGCAGGAGTTTCTCTGGAGTATAAAAAGGTAAAAAGCAATTTTAGACAAATTGGCAAATTGATTTTTTTTCCAGTTACTTTGCTTAAAAAGTTTACATTGGATTTGTGCTAATGAATTATTTGAGGCTTTGGAGCAATCAAGAATGAGCTGATGAGGTTTTGAATGAAACCAGAGTGAAATTTTTAAAGTTGTGGACCATTCAAGTGTGGGAAGTTCCATCTGAAAAGAAATCATTGGGAATTATATTAGACAGACTGTGACGCAGGCGTACATAATTATATCAACTCAATAGAACAAAAAGATATGTATTTGCATTACTGAGAAAATGAGACACCAGGGACTGACTAAGGCTACAGGTATAGTTAGTTTCCTAAAAAATTATTTCAGATTTTTTTCCTTTTTCCCTTTCATATCTATGCCCTTTCTACCTCCTCCATGTACCCCCTATTTTCTCTCTGTCCTTTGGAACTTCAAGAGGTCAGTTCTGAGGCAGCCTGTATGCAGCATAATGCTGGGGAAACCATCTCCAAAAGGGTTCCCAAATTATCCCAAAAAATCATAAATAAGAGTGCTGAAGAGCACAAAAATCTGGTTTGTGAAAGAAAAGGAGCTACTTCTTCAAATGGTGGGTATTTAGGAGGCTGCCTTCCAATAGTAAAGATCTCTATTTGGAATAACCAGAATAGCAAATCCAAATTTTATTTCCTTACAGCTGACACACCCAAGCAGGCGAAATTAATTCTCTGGGAATGTCAACAATGACACATCAATGGTGTATGAGATTGCCACTAGTGTGAATTTTTACTTCCTCTTCGTGTACAGGGTTGCATTACATAAGATGCCTAGAAGACGAAGACTTTTACTTTTCAGACTTCACTCCATTTTCAGCACTAAATTAGCTTTGTTAGATTCTATTAATAAATCATAGGACTTCTTTGGGCTTATTAGTCTTCTCTTTGACAGAGCAACTTGAACATTTACAAGACACATAACCTTTATCTCTTCAAATTAAGAAAGAAAGAATCAGCCTAACCCTGGCTATAGCTGTTTAAATCATTTGTCAGGCAAGTCTGCCTCATGCTGGGTAAATGCAATTCTGATCCCAGAATTTTTTCTGACATAGACTTGCTCTGCTCTTTTGAGGAGAGGTTAGTGTAGTCAGTGAAGACAAAATTCATAAGGCTTGAAGACAAAATTCATAAGGCTCTGGTCTCTTACACTCACTGTAACAAAATGCTTCAAGGATTATATTCACTATATTTCACTGTATTCACTGCTTTAAGAATTCACGGCATGATGGACAAGGATAATTAAGTGAGGAAGAACAGAGAGCAGGTATAATGAAAGGATCTATCATTTGGCATGCAAGATTGCCTTCAAAAATTTCTTGGAAGCTAATTTTGTTCTAGAGACCCTGCAAAACTGTGCTCATAGCCAAGTGAAAGCCTGCTTGCTCACTTTGTGCCAGAATTACCACCCTTATCTACCTTCTTTTCTCACTCTGTTAGTTTCTTTCTCACCAAAAATGTGTGAAAGGTTTGAAAAGACAGTGAAGGGTAGTAGCTGCTGCAGCAACAAGGGATCTGTTTCTACTACCATTTTGGGATTTTGATCTTTGATGGTGATGAAAGGTATCTCGCTTCCACTCTGTCTTGACGAGTATGGAGGTGTATTATAAAACATGTTTGTTCAGACAATTCCATGGCCTGTCAAAAATCACATTTAATTTCACATTGTGTCTGATGCCCCAGCAGTTGACTCCTTTGGCTACACTGAGCTGAAAGTTTATATAAGAAAAAGGAATGAGTGGAAGCACTCACTACAGACAGCATTTTCAGCATTTCATTTTCAGCATGGAAAATATAAACACTGTTACCTGCTTGCTGTTGCAAGGTAATATGTATCTTGATATGGACAGATGTGAGAAACACTCGCTCACTTTAAAATTTTCAAAAATTTATTAGAACCTTAACAAATACAACAAAGAACTGAATAAGGAAAGAGGCTCGGTGCCGGGAGCATATGACCGTCTGCCACATCACCCACAAAATGTCTGCTCCACCTTTTGTACCCCTGGATCTGCATCAGCCAACCCTGGCCCCCCGCAAAGTCCATCAGGTAACTCCTCTTCACTGCCCATTAGTGGAGGCTGCTTTCTTACACCTTGACTGGGGGTCAGGTGTTGTCATGCCGCACCTCCTAGTAATAAGCCTGCCCTTCTCCCAAATGCCCCATGCAAGGGATACTGGTACACACCTTCCCTCCACATGTCCCAGACAACCCAGGCTGTCTGGTGGCAACAATACAGGAGGGGGAAGAGGAGTCTGGGGAGAAAATCTAAACAACAAACTACAACAACGTAACTATACATCAATAAAGCTTCTCTTAACACACATAATGTTCATCTCTTAATTGCGAGAGCCAACCATCTCATTACCCATCTATAACAGCAGACATGGCTGACATGCTCAGTAGGACAAGAGATCTCCAGAAGCCAGTAGGTAAAGGAATTGAGAAATTTGCACCTTTCCAAGAATTTGTGCAGGAGCTGTGGTCAGAGGTAAGGCTGAAGATCAGGCAGCTACAAAGCTGATGCGCAAAACAGGCTCCATGATGAAAGAAAAGACATCAGTGAAGTCAGGAAGACTTAATAAGATACCCAGGTGTGGACACACTGTTGGAGGCCTAGGAAAATTACAGCCAGGAAAATCATTCCCGGGCTGGAGTTTCTCCTGGTTCTCTCACAGCTTCTTCCCAAGCTGATAATGTGTCAGCTTCAGTAGGGAGATTTTCTCCCAGGATGATAATCTAGTCAAAACAGAATGGAATTCATAATAAAGATTAACACCTGATGCCAACCGTGGGACTTGTCCTGAAGTGCTGTCCCATGGGCATTTTCTCAATTATGCAATGAGCTACTGTCTTGTCTTAGCTCTGCGGAAGATGCTATAAATACGAATCATGCTTTCAATAAAGTTGTCTCTCTTTCCTATCTTGAGAGGGACCATGTAGCTGTGTGTCTTATTTCTGCCGCTCCAAAGGGTTAATGCCCTAACCCGCAGCTACACCAAGGCTAATGAAATAGAAGGAGGAGGAAAAGATCAGCAATACCCAATTAACACAGTATGTGGGAGAAGAGAATGCAGCTCGTGGCCAGCATTTTCTTCCTCTTCATCTAGGATCTGGGTTTTCAGGTCTTATTCATCACATATAGTAGGGGTAGCTACCCTGTCAGTTGCCCAGGCAGATGTATTAATATGCAGTTAAGTAAGTAAACCTAATATGCAGAGCTGGTACTCAAGATTGCTACAGACAGGTGAAGCTCTGTCTAAAACATCGTCCTGGTTTCACCTGGAGAGTA
>VZTT01009781.1:0-28970 GCA_013400855.1 Buphagus erythrorhynchus | reverse complement strand
CAGCAGCCCCTCCTGCCCTCCCTCCTGGCTAAAGGGAATAGGAACCTGCTGGCTGAACCCACAGCCCCTGAGCAGGCACACAGAACCCCAGGACCACCCTGGCTGTCCAAATCCATGAGCCATATAAATGTTGGTGTTGCCATGTGGGCTGCAGTGTGATGCTTAGGAGACAGGAGAGACCACAGAAACATAAAGGGAAGGAAAAGAAACACATGAAATAGGTAAGATTCAGGCTCAGCCACAGATAGGGAGTATGGATCCAGAGTTAGGTGTTACTCTGAACTTCACAGAAGTTACAGGGAAGGAGTAAATGTGGAAATTTGTAATTTGTGGTCTGTTTTTTTTTTCTCTGGGCCCAAGCTGCACAACTGTTGTCTAGTCCTGGACCTGATGTTTCCCCCAGGCACTTGGAATTGCTACTTTGTACCAGCTTGCACCAGCTTTCCCCAAAATTTGTTGTGTCATTACCATAGAAGGAAAAAAAAAAAAAAAAAAGAAAAAGAAAGAGCCGGAGGATGTAAAAGCCAAAAATAAATAAAGGCACTGGAATTTCCATCTTTGAACTGGAGAGAAGGGATATTGATGCTATTTATATGCTGTAGAAGGATCCTGAATTTGATCCAGGGGTGGTCTGAGGATGGCTTTGGACAGGAGACGCTGCCAAGGGCCTGTTGGCTAGCCAAATTTCTCTTGTTGCTCTACAGAAGTTTGTGAGTACAACAGTGAAGCCAACCCTGCTGCCTTTCCCAGACCTGTACTACTGGTCAGGCTGTGCCAGCTTTGTCTGTGATTACCTCATCATGGAGCCCCTCAAGTGCCCAATCACACCGGTAAGAAAGGGGCTGCAGCCCCAACAGAGACATTACAGAGGTGACAGAAGGGCCTTTCAGCAGGACACAGTGGGGAAGTCCCAGTGGCTGGGATTACAAAGGTCTTTGACACTTCCACCATCCCCTCACTATTTAGGCAACCCCGTGATTTTCCCAGACCCTGTGCATCCTGTTGGACCCACAGTCCCAGTGCATGTTCAGTGTGGTACCTTTTAAGTAATTAAGCACCATTTCTTCAAGACCAGACCCTGCTTTCAGCCAGCCCAGATGAGCAGCTGGAGCACTGTGGGAGGCAATGGCTGACAAGCTTCCCCTCTGAAAACCAAGACACTTTGGAATAGAGGAGCGTCTAAACCCTAGGGGATGATACTTGGCCTCAAGTGACCTGTCCTTAGGGACCTTCAGACATTTCTATTCCCATATCTAGGGATATTTTGGGATGGCTGAAGGGAGATTTCTAGGTTAGCAAAAAGAGATGATGCCAGAGCTGGGGCAAATTCTTGATGAGAAGATGCTGGCAAGGATTGCAGAGTGACCTAAACAATCTACACCAGCCACAGGCTGTCCCAAGAGTCCCAGGGTCTCAAGAGGAGCTCTGGCACTTTGTGACCACACAGAAGGTATCTCCATTTAGCAGATGAAGACTGCCTTGATCACCTTAGGTGATGTCTGAGAACTGAGTGGGAGTAGAACCTCTCTGTATGCAGTATGTGTGTACTGATACTTTTTATTGCTCACCAGTGAGGGCCAGAAGAAAATATGTTTTGTCCTGTGGACTATAATTTATCTTGTGGGTATTTTCCTGGAAGTACAGAACAGAACAGCAGGAGATAGAGGGAAATCCCATTCCAGGATTGTGATTAGCATTAGGTTTTCAGCAGATTGATGAGTTTGTCATGTCCTTCCTTTCTTGTGGTTAAAATTGTCCCCAGGTTTGGGGTCAGAGTTTCCCCAGATCACTTTGGAGGAGAGTTTTAAAGTCTGTGGCTTTTAAAGGAATGTTATATACCGGATTCCCTAAGGGTGCAGAGTCCAGGGATGTTGGCAATGCCTCTCTCCCCTGCTCTCTGCCTGGTACATGTTTCAGCTCCACAAGACAAGCACTGTGAACATGCATCTCTCTCTTTCAAGCCCAGTTCACTCTATTCCCCAACCACCATTCTGAAATACCAGCGAGGGAACTGCTTTGACTTCACTGTGCTGCTGTGCTCCCTGCTGATTGGGGCTGGCTACGATGCCTACTGTGTACATGGATATGCCACCCTTGAGATGTGCTCCCTGGACCAGACTCAGGAGCTGTGCCCACTGCTCAGGAAGCCCCCGGAGGTGAGAGCTGCAGTGAGTGGGCAGGGAGGAGCCCAGCACACATGCTCAGCCTGTTCATGTCCAGTGAGCTCCAGAGCTGAGCTAGGGGCAACAGCTTCAGGTCCACACTGGGTTTCAGTCCATACCAAAGGGACCTTTTGAGTGATTTTCTACAGCTCCTTACAAGGCCTTTTTGGCTTCACTGAATTTCTGCTCACCAGGTGCAATATTGCAAACTGCCAAGTGTTGGGAACTGGGAGCTACCTGTAAGCCATATATTTACTTCCTTCTCTTGATCTCTGCTGGGTTTCACAGTAATACTCTGCTTTTGCAGGTACCAGAAGAGGAGGATCCCAACAAGTACAGAATTAAGTACCCTTTAGATCCACAGAGCAAGTTTGAGCTTCAGCAGAAGGCCAAGAAGGAGGAAGAAACTGAATCTGCACAAGAGGAGGAAAGAGAAGAGGAGGTGGTCACGGTGAGTTAGCAAGGCCCACCTTCCTGTGAGCTCCTGGAAGAAGAGTTGAGACACAGGTAATGGCTGGCCAAAGAGAGGAGCTCACACCCTCCTCCGTGAAGTATGACACGACCTTGATCATGGCCATGTGCACTTGGCCTCCAGGAGCACAGTGTGTGCTGGCACAGGAACATGTGCTGGGTATGTACTACCTCACTCTTAAAGAGCATTAAGAGCCTGGAGTTCTTTAGAAGTGGGCAGAGGAAATGATAAGATTGCCCTTGGGTTGGATTAAAGTGTCAATAAAATGGCAATAATTATTGCTCTATCCTCTGTGCTACAGGAAGTGGGAATGCCCAAGCGAGACCCTTTGCATGGCTTACGGGTGCACGCGTGGGTTCTGGTTCTGCCTGGGAAGAGGAAGGTTCCCCAGACCTTCTTCATCAACCCATTCACAGGAAATCACCACAGCACCACAGATGAGTGCTTCCTTGGGATTGAGAGCATCTGGAACCACAGGAACTACTGGGTGAACATGCAGGACTGCTGCAAAGGCTGCAAGGTAGGGAGCCCTTAGCACCCTGGGCATGTGAGGGACAGCTGGGCTAACCTGAGTCCTGGGGAATCCAACACCAGTAGTGGTCCAGTTTCCACTTAACTATTCCTTGTGTTGGTTTTGGTCATGTTGCTCTGACCACATAGACTATGGAACTACTCCAGGGCATCCCAGACTCTGAGTTACACAAATACAGATCACATCTATTAAATCTCTACAGTGCAAGAGTTTCAGCTTTTAAGGCTGGCTAGGCATTCCTTCTCTCAAACAACAGTTTTTGAGGCAGAGGATGTTTTGGGTCAGTCAGGCATTACTCAAGGAAGGTAAGATCTTGATTAGGCTCCTTCCACACCTCACCTATTCCCCAGCAGACACAAAGTCTGTGAGGTGAGGGTCTGGGTCAGATCAGCTTGCCCTTGGGGCCATACTTGCCCCGAGGAAGGAGGCAGAAGCATTTCCAGCCACTTCTTCTCATGTGAGGAAGAGGTACCACGAGGAAGGGGTTCTGCAGCCTCTAGGCACAGGGACAGTCTTTGGGGTCCCACCAGCAAGCCAAGGGTTTGAGGAGCTCACCTCACTGAGGTCTGGATCTCTAGAGTTCTTAAAGTGTCTGACACCCAAACAGGTCCAGAGCACCACAGACATATTTATACAGTGGTCAAGTTTAGTGTCTGGCCCTTGACAATGCCCTGTAGTTAAAACAGTTTTTCCTGTATGCCCTAGGATCTCAGCTTTGACTTGAGTGATTCTATCTGCTGGGAAATTATGTTTTCAGAGAGCAGTGAGCTCTCTCAGTCACCCACAGAGCCACCCAACAAAGACACAGACAACATGGTGAGTGACCCAAGCGATGCTCTTGAGCTGTGAGGACCCTGTATGGAACCAGTGTGTCCATAGGCCTGTGAATATCTGCCTGCCTGCTGCCCTCTCCAGGTCAGATCCCTTCTACTCTGGCCAGGTTTAGATGCCTTCTCAATCTAGAAGAGTTCTGGTGCTTTCTGAAGCAGGACTCCAAATGGTATTTCAGGTGTCATAAGTGGCTAGGGATCTCTGTAAACCTCCAGTGGATTCACCTTTGGGGTGAAATAATTTAAAAAATAAAATCCAGAATGAGATTTTTGTGGACATTCTTTCTATGCTGGTCACCTTCCCCTCCTGGCTGCAAGGTAGACCTGCCAACCAAATGCAGAAATAATGTGTGCCCTCTAATATACAAAAAATGCTATGTACTAGATACAAAAATGTTGTTCTATTGGGAGAAGACAGCATGATAAAACAGGCATTGCACAGCAGGACAGAGGAATGCAAATAATAATTCCCTCCTGCTATCTACTCTTCTTCAGCCTGTGCCCATAACTGGGGAGCAAAGAGTCCTCCAGAGTTTACATAAAATAATCTGGTCATTTTGGTGATTGTCACATTCATTCCCTGCCAGCATGAGCAGTAGCCAGGAGAAGATAATTGCATCAGGCTCAAGTAGGGATGTGCTGTCATAACTGCTCACATGAGCTGGGCTCTGATCACTGTGGTTCACCAGGACCAAAATGCCTCCTGGCACAGTAAGAGATGCTGCCAAAACCACAAATCTCTGCTTCTGTTTCAGCAGGAAAAGGGGGAAATAGACATGAGCTTTGAGATGCCACTATCATGGGTAACCCAAATTAAGGTCTCCTGCAGAGGTAGGTATTCTTCTTTTGCCTTTTGCTTGCCCCCAGCTGCCCTTTCAGTGGATTTGGGACATTAGTCTGTCTCACTGGGTTCTCCCTTCAAGGCAGTCAGACAGTATCAGTGAAGCACAATAGATGAAGGCCACAACAGCTATTGGTTCAAGAGCTGCACTGTCTCATCCCTCACAGACATACACCCTACACTGTGTTTTCCTGCCAGTTGGGAATTTTGCCTGGGATGGTCTTTCTCTTACTGCTATGCATAAGGAGCTGCATCTGCATTATCAAATACCTGTTTGGGGAGAGAAGAAAGTTATGATACCTTTATAACATTAAAGGACAACAGGCAGAGTCTGAACAGCTTTATTGCCAGCAGAACATAATAAATAAATGCATAATGTCTCTTAGATTATGGTATTTTCCCTCTTAAATTCATTTTTTTTTTGGGCTGAGTACAGGGGATTCAATTTGTCTGACATCTCTCTTGCCCACTGCAGAATATGAGAATCCCTTTTCCCAGGGGAAGAAGGTGATCCTGTATGATAAAGCAAAACTGGAGAAATGGGCGGCGTACGTGAATGGAGATGGGCTGGTGGAACGCCTCACTGTCTATGCAGACTCAGACCGTAAGAGGGATGAATGAACACACTCCACACACTGAGCAAACAGCCTGGGGCATGCTGATGGAAAGGGGGAGGTGGTCCCCTTTCTGCCAGAGTCTCTCTTGTGCTTTCTCATTTTCCTTTCACCTTTGTGGGGGAATTATTCACTATATCCTCAAACTCTTCATCACACTTAGTCTGTTGAGCCCCTGAACTTTCCAGCATTGCTAGGGGTTTTCACAAGAGTTTGAATCTGTTTTGTACACCAGTGAAATTGTTCACTGTCACAGGTCAGCTGCTTGGATTTTCAGTCTTCAGAGAAATGGAAGGCTGGTTTGATTTGATCCAATAATGTCACTATCCTCATTTCCTCATTGGTGTCAAAAGGGGTCATAGAAAGGGGCAGCTACAGCCTGAGGGTATCTCTGTACTTGAAAACATTATTTTTTAACATAGAAACCATGCAGATTCCTAACTGGACATACAGTGTCCTGCCCTCAGCCTTCTTGGATAGTGTGATGTTCCAATCTCCTGACACCATCATTAAGTATTTGGGATAGAATTTTTCTTGCCTATCCATAGCCCTTTGCTGTGCCATATTCTATTCTTGAGCTCATTACTCTAGTTCTGGCTGATGGAGAGCAATAGACCTTCTTAGGGTATAATAGGTTAGGATTCACATACAATATTCCCCTGTGCACAGGGGCAGTTCCAGTGGCTGTACTATGTCCACTGAGGCTGTATCAAGAACACAGGGTGCTGGCACAAACAGTGAGAGCTCATCAGAATTTCACCACTTCCAACAGGGTGACCTAAGGTTGCAAAATGACTTGTCTCCTGCCAGGTACTGAAGAACTGGAGGTGAAGGAATGGTTCAAACACCGAGAAGACTTGTTGTATATGAGAGAAGTGAATAAACAAACACAGCTGATCACAGACCATTTCAGGCCAGGACACCCTCTCCTTCTTAAAGGTATTCCAGCTCATCTGGGCAGCCACTGCAGCTGATGGGATTTCACATGACTCCCTTCTAGCAGTGGCAAGAGCCCAAAGCTGAAAGGCAGGGGAGACAGGATACCTGTGGGATAAATTGCCTAGATAAATAAAATAGTCTCCAGTGAAGAGTAGAGAATTGGGCTGGTGGCTTGCAGTCCTGGGCAGTGCTCCCCAGCTATGTAGTTTTCTATTATTAGAAAAAGACACAGTAATCATGTGTATCAGAGTGATACATTTCTACTTTTATAAGTAGAATTTATAGAAGCAGAAATTTTCTCTTTGGGATTATATTTGTTTTCCCAGTGTTGTGCAGCTGGGGATAAGTCTTGCATCAGATCTGTTGTTAAAGCTGAAGAAAATGAGACCTCCCCTGGACATGCTTGTGTTCAGCATATTACAGTTGCCAACTCTGAAAACCTGTGTGATTTGTCCTTAGCTCATTCCTACACATCACTGGAACCTGAGACTGGGCACACAGTGGAGTTTTACCACACAGCACGAGCTGATGGCCTCTGGAAACGTTTTGAAAATGCTACTGAGATGATAGAGTACTTCATGGGGCGGGAGGACTTCCTGCACATGCGGCACATAGAGTTTGGTGAAAGAGACAAAGAAATGGAAAACGCTGGCATCACAGCTGATGCTAACCCCCGGCCTGTAGTGGTATGGAACAGAAAAATATGTGTCACTGTGATATTTAAACTATGCAAAACATACTGCCTGAGGCTTCAGTTCATTTTCACTGGGCATGGCTGAGGCAATACTCCAGATGAGACATTCAAGCATTGTTCAGCTGCTGTGTCTCACAGTTGCTTGCCTGACAGAGAGCTACAGTGTGACCAGTTGTCAGGAACTGCATTGAGCAGCTAGAATTCAGCTAGGAGATGAAGGCTTGGAAATTGCATGTCAGAGGAAAGAAAAAAAAAGTGACTATGATTTTGGAACAAAATTTTCTCAAGATTCAAAACTAGGAAAAAGATTTTGTGTGCTGAGCCCAAACTAATAAAATTTTAGGTTCCTGATGAATTTTGTCCCATCACTCTGATTTGTTACAGGCAGGTAATCTACCTCTTCCTCTTGTCAGGTCTGGTTTGCAGAACAGAAGGAGGAGGAAATCTGACATCTGGCAGTATGTGTGGCTCAGACACTTCACCTGCCAAGACAGAGCCATGCAGTGGCCTGTCTTTGGGCCAGCACCAAACATGCTGCCTTTTCCTCCCCTGTGTTGGTAAATGTGGGAAGCTTTGCTTTTCTCTAAAATACCTCGCCTCCTGCAGTTCCCTCAGGCAGGGATGCATCCCAAGCTAACTTGGAGCTTGAAAAGCATACTCTGCTCTACAAATAGGAAACTTCTGTATTGCTTTAAGCAGCTTTGTGGTTGGGTTTTTTAAGGCATAGGCAAGAAGAGTAGGACCATTGGCCAAGAGATGCAAGTCCAAGCAGAAAAGCACAATTTTTACCTTGGGGTTTTACCCAAATCTGTAAATTTGTCAGTTTTGTGTGTCTAAGTTGTTTCTGTATCTTTTTCTCACTCTCCATTAGCAAATCAAGGAATATTTCCACAGAAATCCAGAAAAGCCTGCTGACGAAGATATAGAGGAACGTATCTTTATGGTCATAGATGATATCATCCAGCTGACATATCACCTCAAGCTTCATGACACCATTGCCTCAAAGGTGGTTTTCTGCAGAGTAATAGGGAGGGAGAAGAGAGAAGATGAAATCTTCCTGAGCAGAGAAAACACTGTCAAATACGAGGTATGAAGACCACAAGACACAAAGGTGAAATGTCAGTGAAAAAACAAGCATGACATATTCATGCTGCCCCTCTACTCCACCTGCACACCTCCAGGCTGACAACACCAACAGCCCAGGAGATGCACTGCCATGCTGGGAGTGACTGGGAGTGCAGGAGAAAATGTGACGTGACAGGCCTGCTCTAGCCATGCCTGAGGTCATCTTCTCAGCTCTGGTCATCAGGCAGACTCCACATCCCCTGGGATCCTGCAAAATGCAGGTCCAGCAGCTGTTGGGCTCAGTTCTGCAGATTCATGGCAGGGAAGCTGAAACTTCCTCTGTTGTTCCCTCAGAAAAGTGAGAACAGAGCAGCAAAGGCAGACACTTGTGTTCTGGTTCTGTTTCTGCCATGGACTTCTTGGGTCCTATCATTCCTTAAATCTCCCAGTGTTTACCCTGAAGATACAGAGCAAGGTGCTGAGGCAGATGGGTAGATAGATAGATAGATAGATAGATAGATAGATAGATAGATAGAAAGCCTTAAATAAAAGAGATTCCAAGAGAAGTGGAGTGCTGCCATTAAGCCAAGTGATCTCATCAGGGGTGAGGGGTCACCCCACTAACAGCATCAGTGCGAGTCTGTAACCTGAGGCAGAAGCCTACCAGTAAATTCTGCAGTGATGCTGCACAATTACACTTAAAAAAAACAGAGATTACAAATAGGGATTTTTTTTAATGTTATAGGTTTTTTAAAATTTCTGTTTCCCACTGGGGGGAATACACAGAACACTACTGCTGGAATTCCATTTTTTTGTCTCTATTTCTATGCATTCCTATTCATCTCATTTCATCCCAACTATAAAACAGCAGCATCAGCAAAGTGCCATCTGGCTTACATTACTGATGGATTCTAAATCAAAGTGAAGTCTGATAAACCCATGCTGACCATGGTTTTGATGTTTCAATGATGGAAATTCGTGTTGCTTTCTTGGCTGTAGCAGGATTGTGCCAGTTTGTGCCAGCAGAGTACCTGATCCCGTGCACCCAGAGAGTGCTGCTGTTTTTCACTGACTTCTCTGCTTCCAGCCCTGGTCCTCAGAGAAACACAGGAACATGCTCCATCTGTACAACCTGCTGTGGGAGCTGAGAGCAGAACAGAAGGAGCTGAAGCACCACGTCCGGGACTCTGAAGCAGAGGTAACAGGGAGGTGTCCACAGAGCTGACCAGATGTAGAAATAGTTTCAGCTGACTGGTTGCCAAAGCCTTCTCAGCATAAACTGTGATAAAAGTAAGACAAAGCAGGTCTCCATGCTGAATTATTATGCTTACTACTCAAGCATTGTTCAGTGAAGAAGTAGCTGTAATATATTTATGGAGAATCACACACTTTCTTGCTCCTGCTCTTAGTCTTCCTTCCCTGTGAGGAAACATTTCAGAGAGCAAATGACAATATATGAATTGGGGCATCTGGAAGCCTACCTGCCATTTGCCCAGGAATGAGGCCGAGAAGAAAGGATATTGTATGTAATGCTGTATCTAGGTGCTAGGCATTGCCAGGAAACCCTATCCAAAATACTGAAGTGACTTGTTGTGTGAGCAGCTACTGGGAAATACTTCAGAAAACACTTTGCCTGTACTGCTAATCACACTGACTGGTGTAACAGATCCATGTTCTTGTAATCACTTCATGATAAATATAATCATTCTGGCAGATGGAGGCGCAGCTATTGGATTTCTTTTAATGTGTTTTTGAGGAAGAGAAATCCCTGAAAGAGCTGCAGAGGGAACGCTCAACTATATTAGCCCAGAATATTAGCAATAATTAAAAACAACTTTGCAAAAATCACAGAAATTTGAAGCTAGTTCACTGTGACCTCATGAACTACCTTGCCAAATTTCTCAGTCTTGATGTATCAACAGACAAAATATTCCCATTGCTTATGCTGCATATCCTATATAAGACAAAGAACAAGCCAAAGCTATCAGTGCAATTTCTAAAGTAGTGTCAAAACTAGACTCTAGAAAAGCTTTCTTATCAGTTAATATCAGTAATCACATTCAAGAATTTTATACACAGTAGCAATTTAAAATTAAGACTACTATCAGCTTGATCTATCAGCAGGACATGGACATATTTGCACAGATCTATATTTAACCTTATTCTACAATTCTTGAGAGCATCTGCTCTGTTAGCAGGTCAAGCATGTAAAGGTACAGTCATTTTGTGGGAAAGCTGAGGGGGTCTTTCTTCTGATTTCTTGGAAGATGTTAAATATTTTGATGGTCCGTGAGGATGAAGAAGCCAATATTAAATTGTCAGTTTCAATGTACAGCACTGCAAAGAAAGGACAACAGCAAGAAGCCACGGTAGGTAAACTTCATTAATGTCAGCATGCAACACATGTACTCAAAGAAAATCCAGTCAGCTTTTTCTCTAGCAGGAGTTATCTCTGAAGAGCTTTTAATATCATTAAAATATATGGGGACAAATCACAGTATGGTGTAAGTTAGCACAGTTTCAATTGCCTTCCCAGGGAAACATAACACAGTCATGCTATGGTCACCTTCTGACTTTCTGGAAAAACTTGCACCACCGAGAATGATTACTGAGTTATTTTGTTTAGTTAATAAAGAAAACAATTAAGAATGATTAGTTGATAATAGGGACTATAGGGAGAGTATTTTAATAGAGTCATAAATATGCCTGTATATATATAGATATATGTATTTTTATTTGTAATTAGCATGTGAGATCAAAGAACAAAATAGCCCCAGGGTCAAATTTAGACCTTATCTCAATCAGAAATTATTTGGTTCTCCAAGGCTTCTTGACTCTAGTGAGGAAAAACATTTGGATTTGCTGCCTCTTCTGCTCCACATTTTGATTCTCCTTGTGTTCTTCTTCTCGTAAGACCTCATCTCTTTGCCCCCCGCCAAAAAATAAATCAGCTCTAGTCTGTGGTTTCCTTCATCTCAGCTCTGTGAATTGAGTTGTGCTTTTGTGTGCCTTTGCTCTTCACTTTCCTCTCTATTCCCCTGACTTCTGGTTGCTTGTTCCCTCACAGGTGCTGGAAGAGGAGCAGAGGAGCTCCCAGAGTTCCTTGGGGAACAAGAGTCAGAGAGGACAGGAGGCTGACTCCCTTGCCCATCACACTGCAACCAGCTCCACGTTGTAGAGGCTCTGCAGGGACTGGGAATGACTGCCTGAGCAGGGCAGGTTTACAAGTCAGCCCCCCAGGAACTTGGCACTGAAGCTACTCTGTGAAATACTTTAGTCCATGTCCCACTGCAGTTTCCCTCTGATATTCCCCTTCCTGTTCTAGGGAAAAGCACTTGACACAATAGAAAAAAACATTCTCCTAAAGAGATGCTTCTCAGGAATCCTCACCCAGCTGGGCACCTTGGGCGTGACTCATTTCTTCATTTTTTTCTGGAGCTGCCTGCATTAAATCTTTCACATTCATCAGATTTGTGGAGGTTTTAATGAATTTGCACCATTCTGCACCTTTCCCTTTTCCCTATTTTGTTCTAAGGCCCATCTGCAGTTACATCAGTTGTCTCCTCATGAAACTCCATCTGAATAGGACCTTAGCCCCAAGGTCTGCTTCAGAAAGGGAGACAAACCATCAGAGTCTTCCAGAGCTTTTCTTTTCCAAATCTGCTCCATAGCTGCTGGCAGCAGGAGCAGGATTATTTGGGAATACTGATTCTTTTCCAACATATTATTTTAACTAATTCATAATTCAGTTTTGCCTAAGCAAAGGTTTTGAACTGGTGAGTTCACATATGTAACATTTCTTTGACCTCATCTAGAGTGCTGTAATGACAAAACATCACCCCATATAACATTGTGGTTATGAACTCATCAGTGTTAATTCAATACCAGAGAAGACACCAGAATAAATTAATTTAAAAATCCTTTTTTAAAGGATTAGGGACAGGCATTAGGGACACAGCAGCTGCCAAACCATCAGCAAATGCATTACTGAATCAGAACATTACAGGGTTGGAATGGTCCTTAAAGATCATTTAGCCCCAAGTCCCCTGGCCAGGGAATTTCCCTGTAGTTCTCCAAGGCCACCTGTCCTCGTTTCCACTTCTTGAAAGTTTCTTTTTCCTTTCTGAGAAAAAAAAGTCTTCTACAGTAGTGTTTTGTTTTTTTTTTTTTTTTCCTCGGCTGCTCAGCAGCTCCTTATCTATCGAAGGCCTCCTGGCATTCTTGCCCGAATTCCCTCTTGTCGGCATCCATCTCTCCTGAGCTTGAAGGATATGATCCTCGAAATTTAGCCTGCATTCTTGGATCATTATCAAGGAGCAGCATCAAATTAGTTTGATTTTTCTCTGTTAATGGAGCAACTGGTTTCAAAGACAGCGAGAAACACGCACAAGCGGCAGGACCGGACCTCAGCCGGGCGGCGACAGGCACAGAAGCCTTGCAGGAGTCCCGATCCCTCCGGGGCTGTGCCCGTGACACCCGTGAACCGCCTAATGGGACACGACGGCCTCAACCATCGGCGGACCGTGAGCTACGAGGCCCGGCAAAGACGCCGGCCGCCCTCACGGGAGCTCCGGAGAGGCTGCGGGACCCGAACCGGCGGCAGGGCAGGAGCAGCCCGGCCCCCGCCCCTCAGGGCGGCTCCGCAAAATGGCGGCCCCCATCCAGAGCGCCGCGCCCTCATTGGCCGCTCCTGCGCGGCTCCGCCAAGAAGCCGCTCTGCGAGTGGCGGCCGCGCTGCCGTCGCCATGGCAACCACCCCGCCCTCGCTTCCTATTGGCCGAGCGGCGCGCGGAGCCCGGGCAACCGCCCGGCGCGGCGCGGGGTTGTTGTGAAGGGCCGGTTGTGGGGCGGTGGCGGCCGGGGGGTCCCGGTCCGGTACTGGCGGGCCCCGCCGCCGCCAGCGTCCAGGCGATCGCCCTCGGCCCGAACAGCGCTCTCGTTCCCGTGATGTTCGTCAGCGGTGAGGCCTCGTCCCCCGCCGCGCCGCCTCTCAGGAGGGTCTCGCCGTGACCGTGTTTGTGTGCCCGCAAGACGGCCGGGGCAGTCCCGGTGCACGGCCTGGCCGTAGGACGCGCTAGCGGAGCGGGGCCTCGCCGGGAGGAGGAAGGCGCTGCCCGCCCGAGAGGCGCCGCGCTGAGCCATGGCCGTGGCCGTCACCACGAAGACGGCATGGAAGCTGCGTGAGTGCCGGGCGGGGGAGCCGCCCCGGCTGGGAGCGGGGAGGGATAGGAGCCACCTCATCCCTGCCCTGGATATGCTGCCCCGGCCCTCTTTCCACGTTGCTGACTGGAATTTTTAACTCCTGGAAGTCCTGTTGTAAAACATAGCGGCACAGTGAATAGCTTGGCCTTGTCAGTGCTATTTTCAAAGGATCACAGTCTTTATTTTTTCTGGATAATTGCTGCAGTGCTAGGCTAAGTGCCTGTCTAACCCCACAGGACTCTACTGTAGTCCAAGAACAGCCGAGGCAGTGAGGGATGGGGCACCTGTCAAGGGGCAACCCTGGATGTACGGAGAGACTGGGGAAGGAGAGGCTNCAGCCTCACCTCGAGTCCTGGGGGCAGGTTTGGGCACCACAGTTTAAGAAGGGTATAAAGCTTTTGGAGAGCATCCAAAGAAGGGCTGTGAATATGGTGAAAGGTCTAGAGGGGAAGCCATGCAAAGGAATGATTGAGGTCTCTTGGCTTGTTCACCCTGGTGAAGAGGAGACTGAGGGCAGAGCTTATCATGAGCTGCAGCTTCTTCATGAGTGTGTTGGAGGGACAGCTCCGATCTCTGCTGTCTGTGACCAGTGAAAGGACCTGACAGAGTGTCTGGAGCTGTGCCATGGGATGTTCAGGTTGAATACTAGGAAAAGGTTCTTCACCTTCACAGGAGCAGGCTCCCCAGGGAGGTAGTTACAGCACCAAGCCTGCATTTGCACAACACTCTCAGGCAAATGAGGGGATTGTCCTGTGTAGGACAAACAGGAGTAGGACTTGATGATCCTTGTGGATCCCTTCCAACTCAGAATATTCTGTCATTCAGTGGAAACTGCTCTTGAGAGCCAGGTTATGATGGGGCATCCCCTCAGTGTCAGGGAGAAGGTCCCAAACTTAGACTCTGTGGGGTTGTCCTTCATTGGTGCTCAGTTGTTACAGAAGGTTCACTGAGCTCTCTGCTGCAGGAGGAATGAGATGATCTTTGCAGGGCCTGTGTGTCCCACCCTCTTGAAGTTGCTTTGCAAGAGACAGTAAGAATCTGCTGGTTTCATGTCTGTTATTCTTCCTCTGAAGGAGCAGTAGACAGTTGCTGACTATCAGTTTCTAGCTGGTCACTGATGAGTTATTTCATAAGGGCTGTTGAGGAATGCTTAGAAGCAATAGGATGTGATCAGTTGCTTTAGTCAATGAGTGGGCTCTGGAAACTGGCTGTCAGAAATAGTGTCCTTGTCTGGTAAGGCATGAAGTAGTCTGAGATTACTGATTTAGGAATTTTGTATCTTTTTGAGCAGAAAGCCAGTTTGCTATGTTATCTTCCCATCCCTGAAACTCCAGTTGCAGGAAAAGCTGGAAGTCTGTCCATCTCCACTCTCTCTAGGTGATCAAAGGTTCTTGATCTTCATTTTTACTAGGCTCTGCCCCATCTTAGCATCCTCTTTAGAGGGAAAAGCATTCTGAGTGTTAGGGATGTTTCAGCAATGCTAATTAGGAGTTCAGTGTTACTGGGCTGGTGGATGATAGCTGGTGACAAGAACTTAATAAAATAAAAACTTTGTGGGTTTAAGGGACATGTGGGAGAGCAAATGAACCTCTCTGCTCAAGGCAGACACCAGATTATCACCTGGCTTTTAGGAACAGAGGGTTGGATGCTTCCACAATGACTTTTAAACTTACAGTATATTATTAAGAAGGAAATCAATAGAGGAAAAAGTAGAGCTGCTGACACACTCATTTCAGCAGCAATGCTTAGCATCTGTCTTTGCAGATTTAACTAGTGAGTTGGTCTAGTAATGCTAATTGTACTTATGGTCACCTTCTAGTCTGTGTATCCTTACAGACTTTGTTTTAGCATTTTTATGTGGAAGTTTGGTCTTTCAACACAATGCAGGTATATTTTCAGATTTGCCCTTCACATGTAATTTATGGCCCAGTTACCTTTGTAATTTGAAAGGTGTTTCTCCAGCTCAAGTGAAAGTTGCGCAGTTTTGCTTTCAAAAAAACTCTCTTGAGAATTTGAGATCAAAGTACCTGTAATTATTATTGCAGCCATGTAAAATCCTTTTGGATTAGTGCTGCATGTAAAATGATCAAATTACTGCTCCTAGACAAACAATCTGAATGAAAGCTGAATTGATGCTACCTAGCCTTTTTACAGACTCATAACTATTCTTACAGTTTCATAACTATTAGGCATGCAAATCCTTTGACCTTTCAAAGAAGAGAACAGTAAGACGAAGATATTGGTAAATGCATCTGCCAAAAGCCCCTGCCAAAATTTTGAGTGAATTTAAAATTCCACTGTGAGATATCTAAGCAAAGATGCTCATTCAGGTTCTTTTTTGCCCCAAATTGGTTTCTTTATGATGAGGTTTCCATAGAGTTCTGTTGGTGCATTGACAGAGCATCCCCTCAGATCCCAGTTTTTAACAGTCATTTAGCATCAGTCAGATTTGTTATTTTCTGCCCATTTGGATGGATATTCACCCTCCTTTGTCACAGCTGCATGCCCTGCAGTGCTCAGTTTTGTCTGTGTTACCTAGTGGGGATGTACCAAAGACTCTGCCAAAGCTCAGGGAAGGGAGCTCCACCTCTCCCCACTGCTGAGTCTGGCTTTTTTCTGGGTAAGGTAACAAACAGTACTGCTGCTCTTCTGCCAGTTCCTCTCAGGTTGGATTGTTTGCTGCTGCTGCTCTCTAGAACAGGATTAGAGGGCCTTTCAGATGACTCTGGCTGCTGTGCATTATTGCAGGTAAAGTACCTTCTGTGGTCAGATTGATGCACTTGAGCAAATCTTCAAAAGCTCACTTGAGCTGCTGCAAGTGAGAGAAGATGCTTTTTGTAAGCCATGTGAGCACTAGAGTCATGAAACTTTGGTCAGTAAATATTTTAAGTGCAGCAGGCAGAGCCAAGAAGGACTGTTCAAAGCAAGATAATAGTGTGACTTCTTATCTGAACAGTGGGCTGCTGCAGCTTGTCCAGTGGAAACTGGAGAGTGTTCCTGCAGAAATAATATTTTTTTAGACATTTTGAAGGGATGGGATGAAAATTTTTATAACTGATCTGTAATAAGTGTTTGCTTTGTTTTGTGCAGAAGAGATCATGGCCCACAGCAGCAACGTATCCTCAGTAGTCCTGGGAAAAGGTTCGGGCCGGATGCTGGCCACTGGAGGAGACGACTGTAGGGTCAACATATGGTCAGTTAGCAAGCCCAACTGCATCATGGTAAGAACAAGCCTATTTTGAGCTTTTGGGGGATGGGAATATTAATCCTGAGGTTTGGAGGGTAGAGAATGAGGGGAAAGATTGTTGGGGTGGAGCCTGTGGGACTTTTGAATAGAGTTTGCCAACACAAAGCTGTGTAACCAGATTCTAGCTAAAGATAGGAACAGAATTGGGTGCCTGGTGAAACCACTGCTCTAGAGACATTGTGGGAATGCTTGAGCTGGACCAGTGCTTACTCAGATAATAAATATTGTGCTTTATTATATTATCAGTCTACAAATAATTAAAGGAAGAGTTTTGTACAAGAACAGCTAGTTTTATAGTACAGGCTACAGGGGCCAGTTTTATAGGCTGGGGTTTGCAGTCACAGCAGGAGATATCCCCAGCAGGATGCATTCCCACCTGTGCCACCATCCCTAACTGTCAGCATAAAGGTTGCCACAATAGTTTGCTGTAGGCTGGGGAGGAGGAACTCTGCAGTGTGTTAGCAAGGGTAGAGTTACCCCAGCAGTGATTACTAAAGAGCACCATAAATATCTATTTAACAAATATCTATCCTGCATCACTTTGAGTGGGTGTTGTATAGAACCAACGGTAGCACATCTCTTGTCATTTGTTTAATTAACAACACAATAATGTTGTGGTATTGAAGGTGTTGCTCTAGCCAGTGTGAGCCTTGTGGGAAAGAAATCAGGAGAGTCAGGTCAAAAAGGCTAAAAGGAGAATTCATCCACTTTATTTTTCTGTTCATTAAGTGTATGAAGGGTCACCTTTGGTAGGGCTGTGCTTTTTGCATAGTGTAGTTAAGCAGCATCTTTCCAGGCTTTTGGTGGTGGCATGACTCCAGTTTGAAACTGGACTATTGCCTTATTAGAGAAGAAGGTTGAAGCACTAACTGTACATTTTGTGGTAGCAGAGCTGCACCTCTCCTGCACTTCCTGGGAACCACAGATGCTGAGAGCTGCTGCTTCTGAGAGGCAGGGACTGACTGAAGCTGCTTGTGCCATTCTTGTGTATCAAAAGAATCTTGATTTTTGGGGTTGTACTCTGAAATTAATTTTTAATGTTTGTATTATAATGATTATGGATGTTTGTGTTGGGAAAGAGGGAGAAGAGGAACTTTTCAAGTAACATTGCAACTTGGTTTAAGTGTGATCTCTAGTTCTCACTAAGTAATGGCAGTTGCAACTGTGGATTTTGTAGAGGATTTCAATTGCACATGGATTCCTAAGAAAACTCCATCAGAACAGGCAGCTTCCAACTGGCATTCCCAGCCTCTATATGTGTGTGGGAGGCACAGAGCTAGTGTAGCTATTTAAAAAGACATTTGAGGATGGACTAAAGCAGAGAATACTGCTTATTAGGCAAGCAGAAAATCTGCAATGGTGGAATTTGTTTTCTAGAGCTCGTTTTAAATATTCTTGTGTTTACTAAAATATAGGCCTTTTCAAAATGCTGATGTAATTTGTAAGCCTTTGGGTGCTCAAGGATGAAAGGAACTTCCTACATGTGAATTACTGCCTTATGCCTCAAGTCAGTACTTCAGCGTTACACCATGCTATCACTGTGACATCCATTGCTGGCAGCAGCCTATGGCTCTGTGCTTGTGTGAAGGTTTCAAAGTAGCCCTGCTTTTGCTCTTGCTTTGATTTTGTAACTGGTTCATGACACTTACATGACCCATTTAGAGCAAACACGGTGCCATTGTGCTACCACAGCATAATTTTTATGATGTAAGAATGTGTCAGCCTTGTCTGAGCATCCGCACCTAATGTTTAACTACCTGTGTCTCTGTTGATGCATCCTTTAAAACTTAGTCAGTGTGCCCCAGAAAGTGGGATAACGTGGGAAGACAGGTGTGCTGTGCTGGGTGCAGTGATGGGCTTTGGAGTGCTCTGCCATCCTGCTGGCTGCTGAGGAAAAAGGGCTGTGCACAGCCAGGTGGTGCCAGCTCATGGCTAAAGAGTTATCCCTGGAGTATGAGCAATGCCAGCACACAGGGCTGTGCCAGCAGCTGTTGACTGAGACTGATTAATTTCTTTGCAGAGCTTGACAGGCCACACAAGCCCCATAGAAAGCCTACAAGTGAACCCAAATGAGAAGCTCATAGTTGCAGGGTCCCGGTCAGGGTCCATTCGAGTTTGGGACCTGGAAGCTGCCAAAGGTATGTGCCCATGAGTTTTTGCTTCTGTTCATGCACACTTTTTGGGGAATCCTTATGTTGAATGCCTATACTGACCCAGAAGGTTCCTGATTTAAGAAGGAACAGGAGCCTGGCATTGCTTTCATCTTCATCTGCACCTCTTTTTTTACCCTTCTACTGAGGCTGTAGAGGTGTGTATTCATGCTTCAGCAGAAATTTGAACATGTGTTGGGGACACTGATCTGAGGAACTAGTTTCTATGGTTTTGACCTGAGTGTGTCAAAATCTATATTCCAGATCAGTTTCCGTGCATGTATAGATAACTAGGCATATAGAATTTGTATTCAGAGTTTCAACTTAGAATTGTCAACCTTACTAAAAGGATCCCAAACCAGATTGGAAGTTTCAAGTTTATTCAGATCTGCATAAATGTAGGAATCCTCTCCTTGTTGACTTCTTGTTCTTAGGTTGTAACTTTTCTTTTCTCCTCAAGCAGTTTTTCTGCTCTCCTGCTCTTGCATGGCCACATAAATAGACAAGGACCTAATTTCTAATAAACTGTAAAAGCTATTAACTCATCAAGCTCTGATCCTTTAAAGGCCACTGTTGAGTCGTGCTTTATTTATTGAATTTTCCTCAAATCCTAGAATGAGTTTGCAAAGCTATCATAAATCCCTTGAGTGCATTCCAGCAGGAATACCAGAAAATGACTGAGTATTTCTTATTGGTTGCTACTTGTTCATGGAAGGAATATGTAATGAAAATAGACTTACACTGACTGAGCTAAGGAGGCAAACCACAGGCAGCATCAATACTGAAAAGCACTTTTGTCATTCAGACAGTTAGAATCAGTTCAGTTATGGAATAGTTTGGCTCTGCCTGTGGGAAGTAGCTGATCTGGCTGCATTTATTAGAAGACCTATGAGCCAGTGTCTGTGCAAATCACCACCCCAGCTCTGGCTCAAGAGCTAATTTCTGCCAGGGGAATCATTGGCTTGTTCCAGATGACGGATGAGGGAGAGGGATTGCCCTTGTTATTATCTGAGCAGTTTTTCTTAGAGTTGAGTTCTGCATTTGTCACTGCCTGCCTAGATATGATGTACCAGTTCTACTGGTCCTTTCTGGTTTCCAGAATTACAAGGGGTGTAACTTGATGACTTGCTGAAATAGTGATCGTTTCTTTGTCTCCTGCTTCCTAAGCATTCATTTCCTGTCTTTATGATGATTCTTGCAAGAGACAATTGAAGGAGTCCAGGGTGAATATGGGAACCTAAGAAGTGGTGCCTGGATGGGTTGCAGAGTCCTGGGAAAGGGTCTGTCTAATAACTGCAAGGTGAATGCTGCAGGCAGTCAAAACTGTTTCACTTCACTTCCTGGCTAAAACTATTCTTCCTCCAGCCTATTTTACTGTCTGTGTAACAAATGGAAAGATGCACTGCCTGTCAGCTGCCTCATTTTCAGAATGGAGATCTTTGGAGTTCTATCCATACCTAAGGACAGGATTGTCATTGAGTTCATTGATCGTGGGCTTTCTATTGCTGTTTCTTTGCCTTGCCGGGGTAAAGTCAGAGGCCTTTCCACAAAATAATATATATTTCCATAAAATAATGGTGGGAATAGTATGGCTACAGTTCCACATGGGTGTCTGGTGGAAATAAACTATTAAATATTTTCCCCCTATTCCTTCTCTCTGCTCTGCCTCTCCTTTTCCCAGTTCTTCGTACCCTACCAGGTCACAAAGCGAATATCTGCAGCCTTCATTTCCATCCTTTTGGAAGCTTTGTGGCATCTGGCTCTTTGGACACCAACATTAAGGTAAAACCCAGCTTCCACTAGAGATTTTCCTCTTTACTTGCAGTGTCTTTGTTTTAAAGAGTGCCAGAACGTGTTTTGTGTCAAGCTGTTGGTGAATGCTGCACATCATCATTTCCATGTGTGGGCAGGTGTGTTTGTGAGTGCTTGTGAAATCCGTGCTTGTATTTTCACAGCCAGCTCATGAATGTGACTCCTCTGGTGTGGAATGTGGCTCTGAGTAAGGTGCCAGCAAGCACAGATGTCCTGCTTGCTGAGGATTGTATCAACTTCCTCAGGCTGGTGCTTGACTGTCAGAACTGAGCTGCTGTAGTAAGAGATACCTTCCAGGAGTGATTGGGGAGTTAGAAAATAGCCCTAAGGCCTACAGGGGTTCAGCAGCCGTTCATTCTGCAGTATCTTGTAGCTTGGTGACACAGAGATCTCTTGTTCTGGCAGGAACCTTGAGCTCCCAACATACTGCTCTAAACATATAATTTGTTTGCTTTTCTTCCTTGTAGCTCTGGGATGTAAGAAGAAAAGGCTGTATCTTCACATTCAAGGTAAAATGTTTCATTAGGTTTCAGGCAAAGAGGGGAGAAATCTTTCTTTTGAGGACGTGTGAGCAAACCTAAATGTGATTATGTACAATGAACTTCCTGGTTTTCCAGCATGAAAATAAGATCTGCATGATTTGTGAAGTGGCCTGGCAAACCTCAGCAGGCCTCTGTGAGCTGTGTGGGAATATGAAATGGATATTATGGGATATCAATGGGTATCACAGTGTGAATGGCTTCAGTGGGGGATGGAGAGTATCTCTGAGTGTTTCTTTATATTGTTAATGGTATAACCACTGCACTGAGATGGTTCTATTCTTGAGATCTTTTTCTACCTAAAGAACTTGCTGTATATTTATTTCATGTAGAAACCAGAGACTGTCATAGCACTTCTCTCTGAGCATATGTAAATCTAATTTAGAACTGATTCTTATTAGTGAAGCCAGATCTATATTTGCCATACTTAAACTGATGGCACAAATGACTAGGTGAGAGAGATTACACACATTTAGTGTGGTTGGGTGTAGTCTCTTGAGTACAGTGTTGTGTTCTGCAAGCTGTGAGCTCTGTAAAACACTAAATTGCTTTTGATTTATTATATTGTATAGGGTTGAAAGACAAAAGCCAGAGTACTGTTTGTTTTCCTCATTTCAGGGTCACACAGAAGCAGTTCGGTGTCTCCGCTTCAGCCCTGATGGGAAATGGGTGGCCTCTGCTGCTGATGATCACACTGTAAAGGTAATTCATTGTGACACCCTCCTTATGTGCTTGTGGCACATGGGAATGCTGGGATTGTCTTTCTACCAGGCATTACCAGCACTCACTCATAAATACCCTTAGTTCATTTGGCAGCTGGCTGAGCCCTCTGGCTTTGCAGAGAATGGTTTTCCTATGGGGATCGTGTCTGATGGCCCACAACACCCATGGAAGAGCTGCATGGGTTGAAGTGCCCTTATCCAGCAGACACATTGGGAGAGACTATGCACAGAAAAATCAATGTTTGATGGTAGTAGAGTTGTGATACCTGGATGCTGGCCTCAGTAAACCTTGTAAAATGAATTGTCCACAGCACATTGCTTCACCAGACTAATTTCTGGCTCTGTTTGTGTTATACACATAACATGTGATTATCAGTCTGAAAATTGCTGTCAGGACTAGGCAGAGCAAGAGAAGGAGTTCAGGAAAGTATTGACTGAAGTAGTGACTTCAGTTGTTTCACATGGAGTATGGAGGAATGGGGATGAAGGACTGATGTTTATTTTCAGTTTCACATGAAATTAACTGATCAGTTATTTCACTGCATTTTCAAGTGCAGACTAGAACACAGGAAGAAGGATTTGCTAGGGGATTCAGAGCTTTTGGATTTTTGTTTGGTTGCTTTTGAGGTACAGTCTGTGGGGACAGATGGAACTGCTATATTTTGTCTCAGTCTCTAAATATAAAACAGAAACTTCTAGGGGACAATTACATGGAAAATAAAAGATAATGCAAAAAAACCCCCACAAAACAAAGCCTTAAATTATTTGGATGGTACTTTTTCCCTGGTTATTGCCTTCTTTGACAGACTTAGGTCTCTTCATGGAGGGGGGAAGTGTTAGAAGCTTGCCAGTACAAGGAAATCCCAAGTGTATTGGAAATCTCTAACAAGAGTCTCTGTTCTTTCCTCCTTTCAGCTGTGGGATCTGACTGCTGGGAAGTTAATGTTTGAGTTTACAGGACACACCGGCCCAGTAAACGTTGTTGAATTCCATCCCAATGAATACCTTTTGGCTTCTGGCAGCTCTGACAGGTACATAAGGGGAGAGAGAAAGAAGGGAAATGTATATGTCTGTTCCATTTCCTTATGTCCTTCCTCATAGGAACATGGCAAAGAGAAATGTCACACAACTTAAACCTGCCATTGCAAGAGCCAGACATCTAGACAGCAGGACATGACATCTGTGATGGGCAGAACAGATCTTCCCTTCTCATCCAAAATTGATGGCATCTTCTGCCACACTAGAAACCAGTGTGTAGCCCCAAGCCTCTCACAATCCAGCTGACATCCCGTGTGAAGAGCAGGCAGCCCTGCTCAGGTGGCAGGGTGTTCTCTTAGCTCTGGGTCAGCTCTAAATGCCTGTCTGTGTCTAGAACCTCTAAGTATCTCTGTCTGGATTCATGGATCTTAGCTAGACCAGCCTTCTGGGTAGGGTCACTGTATGCGCACAGCAGCAAAAGTCATTCTAACTGTCAGTGTTTTGTTTAAAATCTGGATCCTACTGTGATTTCTAGAGCGATGAGCAATGAATTTTGTTGTGTTGTGTGTACAGGACTGTTCGGTTCTGGGACTTGGAGAAGTTTCAAGTTGTGAGCTGTATTGAAGAGGAGGCTACTCCTGTCAGGTATATTAAATTTCTACTGAAATGTGCTAGGCAGACACTAAAGGTGAGGTGAAGGCAGGTTTTCCTCAGAGAGACTTTACTGGGAAGAAGTTTGGGCTGCTAGAGATGTTGCACAGGCCCACTGGGTTGCACAGGTGAACACCACATTGCAAGGTTGGTTGTTAGAAACAGAACTGAAAATGTCCAGTGTAGTCAGAGACCCACAAGGACTGAGCAAGGTGGGAATGCTGTGCCTGATTCTCCTCCTGCCTTCCTCCCAGGTGTGTGCTCTTCAACCCTGATGGCTGCTGCTTGTACAGCGGCTTCCAGGATTCGCTGCGAGTGTACGGCTGGGAGCCAGAGCGCTGTTTTGATGTGGTCTTGGTGAACTGGGGAAAAGTAGCTGACTTGTCTATCAGCAACAACCAGCTGGTAAGCCACTGCTCCTTAGGTGGGGGTAGGCAGCTGTGAAACACAAGATAAAATCCTGCTGCCTCCTTGCAGGCCTTCAGACCTGTAAGGTTGTGTCAGGGCTTGCAGCATGCCCAAAGGCTGTGTGCCTTGTGCTCCACTTTGTGTGTCTGACTTCTGGAGGAAAGAACTGGAGCTTAGTTTGACCAGTATTTAGAAGCTATGCTTGGCAAAAGTTTTATCCAAGCCTTTCATAAATCACTGGCAACTTCAGGTTGGAAAATCCGCAGGACTGAGCTGAAAAAACCTTGAGCACGGTTGCTCAGGGTCACTCCATCATGCCTGTTCTCAAAAGGGCTGGCGTGCACCCCCCTCCTTGGTGAATTATCTTGATCTTTTGCCTCTGCAGATAGGAGTTTCCTTTGCACAAAGCACAGTCTCTTCCTTCGTTGTGGATCTCAGCAGAGTCCCAAAGTCAGATTCTATTCCTCATGGGTTGATCAGGGACGACCAGCCTCTTGTGCCACCTACCCCCACAGGGTCCTCCCTTCGCCGCATCTATGACAGGCCCTCCACGAGCTGCAGCAAGCCACAGAGGTGAGGGAGTCTGCTGACTTATTGAGTTTCAAGATTTTATGGAAATGTCCCAGGCACTCAGTGCTCTCTCTCTCTGACAATATGGCTTCCCCTCACAACAACTCTTTTTCCACAGCAGAGTGAAGCACAACTCAGAGAGTGAGAGGCACAGTCCTAGCAGTGAAGATGACCGGGATGAGAAGGAATCAAGGGCTGAGATCCAGAACCAGGAGGATTACAAAGAGATCTTCCAGCCCAGGAATGCAATCTGTCAGTACCAGGGTTTATTGTGCTTTTGAGTAGTGTTTGGGTTTGAGATCAGGGTGCTAAACTGATTTGGTAGAACTGACCTTTGGCTTACTGTAACAGAGACTTCACCTGTGACTGGAGAGTTTAGAAACCTTTTCTTTAACATTCTGTGCTTGGACACTGATGCCCAGATCATGTTGGTGAATGGCTTAAAGGTGGCACCTTTACTAGGGTACAGTGATGTCTGTTTGAAGCCTGGCTCAGAATCCAGAGCTTCATTGTAAATATGCTGCCTTCCTATTCTGAATAGAGTGCTAAGGGAATTTTATTAGCTTAGAATTTTGATATGTATAAGATCAGCAGTCTTCATTAAAGAAGGAAAGGCAAAATGGTTTGTTAAAGCAAAGACTGTTGCTTAGGAAGCATTGTGCAATGTCATTTTATGCAAATGATAAAAATGAGATACTCTTTCTGAGGAATTCATAGCAATTATTTTTATTTACTTATATTAATCCATAACAGGAGGTGGATTTTTCCTAGTATCATTTGTTGTGACAGTGCCTTGTCTCACACTTCACACTTCTACAGCAGCAGTGAACCACAGGGGTCAGTTTTGTCCCTCCTGTCCATGAAAGTTGAAATCTTTTAGCTAAACTCAACATTAGTGACAAGGTCCAAAGGGGATAACTCTGCTTGTTGTATCACTGATTACCCCCATGTGTGGAGTTGTTGGAGATTTCTCTGCTCCAAGGTTGACTTACCACTTATCTGTAGCCTTGGATGCTCCTTCATTTGTTTATTATTTAAATCTTTTTCTGTAGGCCGGACTCCTCCTCGAAATGAGCCCTTTCCTTCCCCTCCTGAGGATGGTGAGTATGGAAATGACCCCTTGGTGGGGATGGGGTTAATGGCCCTCAAAAGAGGGAGAGCTGCCTAAGGCAGAAATTACTCCTTGCAGTGTAGCTAAACAGAACCTTTGCTCTTAACTCTTGAAAGTAACAAACAGTTTCTTCTTTCCTACTTTTCTCCGTGTTGGTAGAGCCTGGAGCTGCAAAGGAAGCAGTGAAGCCCAGCCAAGCTGTGGATGTCCAGACCTCATTGCCAAAGCAAGAGCTCGTATGTACTGTGTGATCTGTGAATTGCTGTTCCTGCTCCCTCTGTCAACGATGTGCAGAGCTGGAGAATTTGTGATTTCTACTCAGGCTGATTGCTTCATTGAAGAGCAGTAAAAGTGCAGCTCCAGACTTTGTGTTGCCAAGTGTCTTGCCTTAGCAGTGGAACCAAGGCCAAGCCTCTGACAGACTCTGTTGTTTTAGTTTGCTGCTTGTGCTTGCAGTGGTGCTTCTCCGTGCATCTCAGAATTGGGGCACTCCAGAGTACCAAGTGCCAGGTTTCTACAAGTGCTTGAACAGAGGCTGTTTTGTTGCCAAAAGTGCAAGCAGCTGATGGGCCAGTATTCATTTTACTGGCTTCTTTAGAATTCTCTCTTAGCCTTCAGGCTAGCCATAGCCCATTGCCCTAATTTCAGATAACAATAACAGCACTTGGCACTACTGCTGGAGCATCTCCATGTTCTTTACAAACCTTAATTACTTCTGGTGTGTACCTGAGAAACACTTTATTGCCTCTTAAATTATGCTAGCAAACTGCAGACTGCTTCTGTGTTAGGACCCTGCTGTGAGAAGAAAGCAAGTCAGAAATAAAGGTCATCAGACTAGGGCCAGACTGTTCCTGCTAGAGCTTTTATCCCGATTTTTCCTGCAGCCTGATCCAGTCCAGAGGCCACCGATTGCCTCCTCAACTTCTTTGACCAGAACAGAGCCATCAGTGATTCCTGCAGCCAGGAATGAGCCCATTGGCCTGAAGGCCTCTGACTTTCTCCCAGTAAGTGTCTCTGGACAGCGTTTTCCAGCCAGTGTCTGTGTTGGGTGGCATCAGAAAGGGGTTGCCCCACTGTGATAGGTATGAATACAGCAGAGTTGAGCCCTGCTTGTGAAGAACCTGTTACCAAAGCAGATAGCAAGGGGTGAGACAATCACTGAACTATTCCATATACCAGACAGCAGTTCATTTAAATAATTGGTCTCTGCCATTAGATGTACATAATAATTTCACAGGAATCTCTGCCTCTTGCATCTTGGAGGCTTCTTGGTCTCTCTTGGGGAGGGTATTCCCTTGTCCTAAAAAGGGGGAAAGACCAGAGCATCCTGATGATCCCAAACTCTAAATGTGAGTAAAGGAAGTAGTGGTTCTAGCATGGCCTGGGCAGGAAGAAAATTGAGAATCTAATGAATTATGTAAGATTCATGCTTTGTAATAAAACTTGCAGTTCCCAGACAAATGTTTGATATAAAAAAAGTATGTTTGTGTGAAAACATTTCTTCATTAAAACATACTGGTTTTGAAAACTTACTTTAAATTCACCTGTTTTGAGAGTTTTTCCAAAGCTTTAAAGATGTTTGTGATTGACATAGTAGAAAAAGCAGGAAATAAGTAACTGAAATCAGAACAAATTGAGCATTTCCATTTCAAAAGGTTTTCACTGACATTCTCTGCACCAAAATTGGCTCTCACCTAGGCCAGAGAACGCTCTCACCCTTCTGTGCCATCCTGCTCTATTATTGGTGTCTATAATTCCAGGCTGTGAAAAACCAAAGCCAGACAGAGCTGGTGGATGAGGAGGCCATGTCCCAGATCAGGAAAGGCCATGAGACCATGTGTGTGGTGCTCACCAGCCGCCACAAGAACCTGGACACCGTGCGGGCTGTATGGAGCACCAGTGACATCAAGGCAAGCATGTGGACATTCCTGAGGCTCATGAGGGGAGCAGCTGAGCAGCTCTCTTTGCTTCTCTGGGGCTGATTCTGCCTCATACAAAACACAGGGTCTCACAGCTTTTGTCCCCAGGGGTGCACCACAGAGTGCTGCAGCTGAATGATCACAAAGAAACATGGAGAAAACTTTCTCATGAGACAGTTCTCTTCCCTGGCCAACTTTGTGTCCTCTACCTTGTTTTGGAAGAGCAGCACTAGATACTAATTTGCATTAGCCTAACCAGTTTGACCTCTGCAATAAGTGACATTTTCTTCCCCTTCTCTCTCAGAACTCTCTGGACTCTGCGGTGGCAATCAATGATATGTCTGTTGTCGTGGATCTCTTGAATATTGTCAACCAAAAAGCGTGAGTCCTGGATGGGGTCAGCCTCTGGGATGTGCAAGAGCCCCTGGCTGGGAGTTGGGAGCCCTGCCTTGTACCTTCCCCCATCCAGTGGGCCATGGCAGCATGAAATTCTTGTGCTTGTAGTCACATCTTCAAGCCTGCACTGATAGTAACTGCTGGAGTTACTTGGGGCCAAGGAAAATCAAAGTCTTGGGACTTGATAAAATTACTCTGCTGAGAGTCAAAGAAATATGTCTGAACCTGCCACTTTCTCTCACGAGGGGGAGTCAGTGAACTTGTTTTGTGAACTTGAGTGTCTCTGTCTACCTGGGCATTTGCCAGGAACTCTTATTTGTGTACGGTCAGCTTTGTAAAGCCTCAGTCTCCAGTCTCAGGATGTGTCCTTTTCTTTTCAGGTCTCTCTGGAAACTGGATTTGTGTACTATAGTCCTGCCACAGATAGAAAAACTACTCCAAAGTAAATATGAAAGGTGAGGCCCCAAGAACATGGTGTGCTTGGGGGGCTAGGTGTAGGTAGTGATAGGGGAGCTGTGCTGGGTGTTTTGTACCTGAAGGAAAATCCTGAGAAATCACTGCAGATACAGTATCATGCTGATATGACACCTGAAAAAGAATGATGGAGTTGCCAGGTGTGTGTGGGAAAAGATACAGAAAGTATGCATGGGCAGGAAGAGCAGGATAGTGGGATTTATTTGAGGTGTGTTGGATTTAAGACAGCTCTGGCAGCCAGGAGGGGTCATTTAAAACAAATGGGCTTTGCACACTGCTGGGAGTGAAGCTGTCAGCTTGGGACAAGGGGAATGAAGTCCTGCAACAGCCTGGGGACTCATCTTTAGGGGGAAAAAATTGCAGCCTCTCTTAAGATGGAGTTTCTGCTCTTCCTTTCTTCTGAGAGAGAGGCTCCTGCCAGGTTCCCTTGGCAGGACATCTCTGCCCTTGAGTAGAGAGGTCCCACTTGGATGGGATATGTGCCAGGACCTTTGGAACAGGCTTGCTTTGTGAAAGCTTTGGAACTCAGATGTGTTGTTGGTACTTGGCTGTTGCTCTCCTTCCCTGGTTACAGGTGGCAGAGTGGAGTAGGGCTATGTACTGGGGGACAGGAATGAAATTCAAGTGGGACCCGATTCTGTG